>JAHZNB010004169.1:0-15499 GCA_027744295.1 Callyntrura guangdongensis
ATCGTGAAATGAAAAGTGAATCTGGTTGGAGCTGGCAACAATAACACCAATAATCAAGACCCAACAAACACGTATGCTTGTAAACCCACCATTTTATACGTACACTTTGAAAAATTATTATTATTATTAATCGTCTTCTTTTGAAGAAAGGACGAAACTTACACATTCAAAATGCAAAATGAATGTTTGTATGAATTGTAAAAAAATATACGGTATACATACCGGCATGAATGAGTGTCTGTCTACATATTAATAAGGAAAAAAAGAACTTTTACTTTAGCTCACTTTTTATTATTATCATTTTACTTGTCTAGCTGATGTAGTAATTGAAATGGAGATCTACAAACCTCGAAATGAAATGAATAAAAAGGAGATCTCCTCCAATTATGCCTTATACTTTTACAATTTAGTGGGTAGGCAGAGATGTATCTTTTTAGACGTCAACAAATCATGTCTCGCCTACACCCTCAAGCAGAGTTTCAGAACACTTTTTTCTTCTTTCAAAAATTGTTTTCGATTCAATTGGAGTGAAGTATATAGTACAGTAGTAATAATAAAAATGGGATGAATTAAGCAATCGACAAAAGTGATAAAAGAGAGGGAGCGAGCAAAGCGAGCGAGAGAGAGAGAGAGACTGAAAATAGGTGATCATCATGATCATCGTCAAAGTTGCGTTAAAAGGATAAATACACGATAAACGTAACTGTGTGTACGGCGATGATGATGATGATGATAATGATGAGCATGTCGAAAAAGGGAGCAAGTGCAATGAAAGTGAAGTTGGTCTGATAACAATAATAATAGCATTCTTGGGCTGCTTATTGCTTGCTTTGCCTGGTTGTTGACTAACTAACCTAGTGGCAATGATGATGATGACGGCTGTAGTAACAGTAACAGAGGCCCAACAACAAACAACCCAAAGAGAATAGAATAGAGTAACAATGGCAGATTTAGGTAATAAGTTCTCTCGCTCTTGCTCCTCCACTTCTCTTCCGCATGACGTGACCTAATAACATCAAATCACCAAAAATGTACACATTTCACATTATTGCATTCACTGACAATGAGTGTATGTCTGTGTACTTGGGCGCATTATAAATATATTATGCAGCGTGTAGTACTTCTCGTTCTTCGTAAGGGAGATAAAAGTGCTGTTGTCTGATTTTGTTGGCTGTTTGGTGTATGTATATGGGCACACCTAAGTAAATACTAATATAGAGATGCTCTTTTTCTCTGTGTCCTCTGTGGTTCGGAAAAACTGTGGAAAATAAACTGCTTTTGTTACACATTTATGTTTTTGCTGATATTGCTACACACACATAGAGAGAGATCTCTAAAATGTAATAGCAGGCCAAAGTGTGATATTGACGATAAAAATATATGCATACTTTTACATGCCTACATACATAGGAATCCCCATTTTATGATGATGAGTCCTTTTATTGTAACCTTTCAGTAGGATCAGCCAACAGCAGCAGCTAGCACACATATCGTCATCATCAATAGAGTTGCATTGTGGAGCACAATAACAACAGTAATTCAAGTACCGTAATAATAATTCGTCGTGACTGGTATGATATCTGACGTGACATACATGACACACAAGCACATTTTTTCCTTGTTTATACTCTCATTCATATAGCACCATAATGGCTTGGTGAACGTAGTTCACATTTTGTTGCTATTATTATCTTCGATCATCATCATCATCATCACCATCCTCGTTTATGCAGTTCCCCAAATGAGTTTACTCATATAGTCATATATTATAATTTGCAATAATTTTTGTAGTTCTATTTGCAGTAAGGCATCAAGTTGGGAAAAGAAAAACAATTACTGTCCTAACGAACATTGTACCCAGTTTTTTATGGTTGTTGCTTCAAGCCATCAGCCGCAGCCATCAGAGTCTTTTTTTATGCTCCCGATCGATCCAATTGCACAAAACGTATCAAAAATGGGCGTATGGTCTACAACGTGAGCGTTTGTGTGTGCAACAACAACACTCACTCTCAAAAACATTTATCTAGTTTATTAATGGGTTTGATTACAAACCGAAAGTAAAATCTTCCATAAAGACACTTCCGTATGGTAATATATTTTTGGGATGCCACATCGTGTCGTGCTCATTTTGAGAGAAGATAATATTATTATTAAGTAAACGTGTAAACGCCCGGAAAAGGAGAACACCACCACGACCGACTTTAAGAGGAGAGTAATCCGTGCTGTAATCCGTATCTAGCCAAAAGCCAGAGGGAGGGGGCAAGCATACATAATGTTAGTTTTTTTTTCCTCTGAGATATGTTGTACATTTCATATACTAATATCATCCTTGTTTGTTTCTTGTATGTGCACATAATTTTACAAACGAAATCAGAGCAAAGTAGGTAGGCATTTTTTTGTAGGGCTCTTTTACTGCTGAACGCGGAATTCCAGCAAAAGGAAGCGGGAACCGGGACGGGCCTGAATAAATAATAATGAATACAACCACCATTTATGCTTTGTTCCTTTTTTACACTACATACGTTACATTGTCAACCGAGCATTTGGCGACGAGGAAGATGGCTCTGAGGGGAAAAAGGAAAACACCAGGAATGGGGATGTTCCTCATATTTCAATACAAAAAAGCGGTCGTTGTGTTGGTGGAGGTGATGTCCCCCTTGTTTTGTAACATGCATTTATTCAAGTATATATATGGAACGGAACAAGGACCATGGAGCTGATGATGATGATGATGATGACACAGACACATGAGCACAAAGTCGAACAATAACCTTCCCACCTACATACCTATTTTTCTGGTATGAAAATGCGGACAACACACTGACAGAGCAGGAATGAGAATCAGGGAGGAAGAGCGAGCGAAGTGAAAAGGAAAAGTGAGGACATAAGAAAAAGGAGCATCATCATTATCATCGTCGCCATCGTCAGCAGCACGACGAAAAATGTGGACCATTCATTCCAAAAGAAAGAGCATATGGATGGACGGGGAGACAGAACAAGGCAGCAGCAGTGGTAAGTTTATAAGTAGTAAGGCACATCACTACAAGGCTAGTGAAAAAAAGAGTGTTCCAAAACAAGTCAAGTTGTTGGTTGTTGCTTCTTTCTTTCTCTCTCTCTCTCTACATATACTGCTGACTTGCATGAATGCTCACATACATACATGCATTATGTGACATATCATGTAAATATCTGGGTAAACTGTACCGTGTGGTACGCCAATGTTATATCAGCCCAATATGCATATTATATACATCGAGGCAACATCACAGGAACAGGAGCAGTTTTGTTGTTACGCTTGTGTTTTTGTGTGCCGATGATGATGATGAGATCGGCGTAGCCTCAGCCTCGCAGCCTACTTATAAACTTGGAAATAGAAGAAGAGAGAAGACAAACGGAGTTGACACACAAACCTCTCTATCGGGCATTGCCCGACTCTGTCCTCAAAAACATTGCTACATACATACATACGTAATACCTAGTGGATACATTCATACCACCACCACCACATTGACACACAAACCTCTCTATCGGGCATTGCCCGACTCTGTCCTCAAAAACATTGCTACATACATACATACGTAATACCTAGTGGATACATTCATACCACCACCATCAAAATGCATAAATGTTCCACAACAACCCACTGCTGCTACTGCTGCAGCAGCCAGTCATACAAAGAGTTATATAAAAATAGTCCCTCTATTCACCAGCGTGCGCTTCACACTGGATGTAATATTTTATACGGAGTATAAACATATTTATGTAGAGATACGTCACAGCAGTTTAATGAATATGGCAAGCGAGAGGCTTGCTATTTTATATATAGGTACACATCTATATTTGTACACAAATACGTGTGTTTTATATATTACCAGATAAACTTTTCTTCTCGGCGAACTCCTATTTTATGTTCCATACACACACGTGAGCTTGTACACTACCTCCACCACCACCACCAGCAAGAGTGAAACCATAGCACATTCACAAGTGTTACGCTGACTCTTTTTCTGCTCCTGCCGTTTTTACTACTTTTTGCTTGTGTGCTCTGAAATATGTAGTTCAACTAAACTTGCGAAGTGTGTGGTGGCGGAGTCCAGAGAAAAGAGGTAGCAATGGTGGTGGTGGTAGTAGAGCGTCGAGCTCATAGGCAACAACAGAACCACAAAAACAGCACCAGCACCAGAGTTCTTTGCACTTTCGTCCTGGCTGCCTTGACACACTATGATACCGCCACCAGCACACTCTCGCTCTTCTTTTTTTGCTAAAAGCCTTCTATATACCCCGCAAAAAAGAGCGCAACTTATCATCGTAAAGACTCCACAACACATGGCATCATCAGCACAGTGCTATAACGCTTTATCGTTTTTTTTGCCCGCTTTCTTTCTTGCTCGTTCGGTTATTTTTTGTAGTTTCAACAGAGACACAGGAACGGAAACGATATTGCTGCTGGTGGCTTTTTATATACCTACCTATATTTTCTGTAGGGATGTATAAATTTTGGTTTTGGTAAACTGTGTGAAGATAAAGATGAAGCTGGTTTGTGTGAAACGGTCGCCGTGTCCTGAAAAATTGAACAATTTTCTGGCACACATGCTCTAGGTACTTAACACACATTTCATCTTCATTCGCCCATTAAAAATGGAAAGTGGATTTTTGGTGGAGAATCGGAATAGGAAAATGGAAGTTGCACCAGAACAGTAGTCGTAGCGGTAAAGCTATAAGCCCTATATAGACCCTTCATTATCTCTGCACCAAAAATGACATCAAAACCAAAAAACCTCTTTACTTACTTTTCGACTGGCCTGCCTGCCATACAGCTTTCATTCCAGTTTTAAAGTAAAGCTTGTGTGTCATGCCCTTCTCTAACAATAAAATTAGGAGAGATAACTGGCGTGTTTAGGTTGTCCCCGGAATAATGGAGGACTGTTGCTGGGATCACCATACAAACTGGTATATAGTGTTGACCCTTCTCCTTCCTTTTCCTGTTCAGATCAGCCCTAATAAATCTTTACACGCTCTCCTGCCTATCCAGTTCACTCACAACAACAGACACAAAGGTTTGCATAATTACCATAAATTGTATCACCAAAAACCAACAACGAGATAACAATGGAACACTTTTAAATGTTTATATGGACGCATAATCCTCCTATAAGTGCTTTTAGGTATTATACACCTGAAGTAACCTATAATCCGTCATCGTGTTATACTACTTGCTGCGTGTTGTCTATGAATGCTGTAAATACGCATGTAGGCATATACCCAGAATTTACATACCTCATTCACAGCCCAAGAGGGGTAAACGCTCGCGCAATGTTCGCCGATGACGGCATGCTATTGTGCTCAAGCAGTTGTTGTATGTATGTCGGCTATTGCATTGTTCACGTTCCATTTTTCTGTTCCTCCTCCGCCTCCTTCGTCTTCGTTGTCATCGTCATCGCCAACATCACCCCCAGATAAGACATTTTGTTGTGCCATTCACTTTTGTTGACCGCAAACACAAATGCTTGCAATACTACTACTACAACCAATCCGTCTGCGAGAACATTTTTATTTTCGCTTTCATTTCCTCCATTCCATTCTCGTCAGTCACAACAAAGAGCAGGGCACCAAACTGTAAATACACAGGCAATCACCATCATCGTCAAAATCTTGCTCCCTCACAAAATGGACTACAAACAAGTGTTACGCAAGTCAAGGCCCTCTTTTACCTTCCTAGTTTGTTTCGTATCGAGTAATAGTTATGAATAATATTGTTTGTATTTAGTACACAAACGTGTGTGGTGGATGGATGTGTGTAGTCGTAGTAAAAATGTGACCGAACGTAAACGAGAACCCATCACTGTACTATTACTCATGCAATAAACCATCCAAAAGCTTTTGCGAGCAGTGAGCAATGCCCACAAAAAAACACACACACAACAGTTAAACTTACATGAGTAATGGCTCGTTGTCGTCATTATCGTCATCATGAGCAGCAGCAGGCCACCGGCCGTTGCCGCTGCACCAACACCACAAAAAATTAGTATGTATGTGCTATTGTGTAACCCTGTGTTTTATAGGAAGCACACATACAAGAAGAATATGGCTTAATACTACTTCTATTTTCTGTACTGACTGGCTATAGGTACAAATACGATTTTTTTTGCTGATGCTCGTTGAAGATTACACAACACAACCTGTAACATACTTCACTCAAGCTTTGATGCAAGCAGATAATATGTATACTAGATATACAAGAATTTGCTACGTTTATGCAACCATGTGGCATGGGATATCATACATAAATAATTTTTTATAGTCATTCTATACAAGATTCGTGGTGGTGGTGGTGATGATGATGATTTCTATATCTCACATCGCCCATATGCAACTCCTCACCGTTTAGCAGTCAGTTTAAAACTTTTTTTTATGTTCTTCTTCTTTGCAGCATTAGAATATGCCTGCTGCATGCATATACTGCATTAGTAGTAGTAGTGATAGAGAGAGTCATCAGTTTAAGTTGGTAATAGTAGCTGAGCAGCTGTTATTATTATTATTATGAATGACAAGAATTGGGTCAGTCTCGTTTTTTTGCTTACTACTGCTATACTCTCCGTGCGGGTGCAATCGTAAGACATGACTGAAGACAGGAGAGAGCATATTATTTTGAGAGCAGCAACAGCAGAGCAGTACAAGAGAGACCAGGCGAAAAAATATTGCTTGCTTTCTTTTTTCTTTTCTTTCTTATATTTTTTAGCGCACACATGATGAAGATTGTGTATTATGTAAGCGTAAAAGTATACAGATGAACTTTTGTACACCAACCGAGAAGAGTGGAGGGATGTGTAATGCAGGCCAGGTCAATCTCCGGCCTGGAATGAATGAAATGGCATCTTCCTTCGTTTCTCGTCAGTTCAGCACTCACACTCGGTAGCCGAACAAAAATATGCATAAAGAAAATCCTCAAATGCGGCCGGATGGATGATGTACGCCCATATTATATTTAATCTCCTTTATGTGTATCCCCGTCGTCGAAAAAAAATGTACCTGGGTTCAACTACAACAACCACACTTCCACGGCAGAGCCATGAAGAATGCACACATGCACATCATGAATGAGTATCATTTTTCAGTTCAATTGAGTTCCTTTGTGATATGAAAAGGGCTGAGATGAGAGAGAGAGAGAGAGAGCGAGAGAGAGAGAAGATGGATGATATATTTTTATGATGAAATGGCAGATAAAATATCAATGTGGTGTACTATTATTGCCCATTATGAAGCTATCTCTAGGATTCTGATTAATGTATAATAATTTATCTTGCTGCTCCAATGGGCTACAAACTTACTACTGGAGTGGTTTCTACTACAACGTTACCTCCCTAATTTGTAATAATCAGCGAAATGGAACAGGGTCCAATTTCTCTTTTCTAGTCGCTTCCTCTCAAGACCTACTTAACTTTTTCAATGATCATCCACATCAGCATCATCATGATCAACTACACAGCCTCTTCTCGACCAACATCAAAACTACTTTGTTGCTTACTAAACTACTATTACCACCACTGATGTTGCTTGCTGCTCCTTCTTTTCTTAGTAGTGGTATTACTTTTCGTTTTCTTTTTTGTTGAAAATCTCCTCGAAAGTAACCTCGTCCCAAATAAAAGGGGAAACACACACACATTACTTTACTCTACTTTCCTCTCTTTCTTCATCTTTTCCTCTGTTAATGTGACCAACTAACTACACCACTACTTCTTCTCTAGTGAATTATTAATTACCACTTTTCTTTTCCACAAAACTAATCAGGTCTCTCTCTCTCTCTTTCTCTTCTCCCTCTCTCACTGCTCGTCAAGGAGTCAGTCAAGGAGAGAGGAAAAAGAAAAATCAATAGAAACATTTTGAGCACATTAGAATCAATAGACAGTCTAAAGGATACGTACAACATCATGCAGGGTTGTAACGCGTGCTCGTTTCACTTTCTATAAATTTTCTTGTCAAACTTTTTAGTTTCTTTTTTCAATTCGTGTTTCCACTGACAAAACTGACACTCTCCAATGCATCAATGCATTTTTGTCCCATTGTCCTAATTACTCAATCGAACAAGAGCAAGTTATTAGTGTCACCACCACCATACTACCACCGCATCTACATCATCCTTGTCACCAGCAAGGTACATTTTGCCGTGAATAGATTCATCCAAGCATGCATGTACCTCTCTAGGTACATCCTCATCGTGATGATCACATATACATTCATTCATTTCTCTACAGCACAATATGGTAGTGCTAAGCTTATAAAAAAATCTACAAAAGGTACAAATTATACATGCATGAACCAGAAATAAGCAAACAAAAATGCATGCCGCGCAAAGACAGAGCGTGTTTTGTCATCATCAGATATCATCAGCCACAGAGAGAGAGAGGGACAGCATTTAAAGAAAAAGAACAATCAAAAATGGTGGAAGACAGTTTGAAAGGAAAAACGTCACGCGCTCTGGGTTATTCTTCCTACTGCTACCTTACACTCCCGTCACTTTACCATATATACGGATTTACTACGACTACATGGTTTTATTCTTCTTTTAGTGGCGATTTAAATGCATACCTGTAGGCCCCTTTCTTTTTGTCGCTTCCTGAGCGAGGTGTGACAGTTTCCTACTTTTCCCCAACAACGCCAACCAAAGTAATCGGAATCAACAATGACAATAGAACAAACTTTCTCTTCGTGCATAGCCATTTCAACGAAGAAAGGAACAATTTTAAAATTTCAGTTCACTCATATACTACAAAGGTATGTTGAATATATAAAAAACCAAAGCCAGACTGCATTAACATCGTGATAAGAGCTAGAGAAAAAGAGGAGATAGAATGAAGTGCTGAACTGTTTCACTTACATATGTTGGCTGTTTGTTAGTACACTGGTGAACGATAAGAAGTATACCTATATTATGCTGCTTTGTCATTATAATTTGCGCACTTAAAAGTTTACATTATTATTATTTCGTTCGCAATTTTCCTCGTGAGTGAACTCCGAATGACATGACGGCGAATGAACTCTCTGCTATGTACACGGCGCCCTCGCATTTTGTCACATGTGTTTTATGCGACAAAATTGAGAAAAAACGAGACCAAATTTTTGTAATCGTCATTTTATGCTTCAACCATTCCTCCTGCTCGGCTGTTACTGGTGTTATTTGTCCTGTTATCGTCAAATCCTCCTCAAAACACCACAGTATTCACCAGCCATCCTACCACTCAGAATCAGTCAGTCATCATACCCGAAGAATTACTAAAAACAGAACGACGATGGAGGAATGAGCGAGAGAGTGTCAACGACCCCAATGTATTTCAATGACGTTCCTCGTATACATAAACTACACATATTGCATAGAGAGAAAAAAGTATATCACCACCACCACCACCTCGCAAAACAGAGAACGGAGATACCAATATGTTACATTTTGCCGTCATCATCATCAACATCACCACCGCCACCACCACATCGCATTTCTACGTAAACATTTTGTATCAGCATCAGCAGAGGGGGAAAATATGTCGTGCAATAGCCAGATTGCATACGGCCACGACACAAAAAAATGAAGCCAAGAACCTAAATGAAACTCTGTGGTGGTGTGGTGATGATATGCTTCACTATGCAAACTCTCATGCATATATTTTTGGAAATGATCTCGATGTGCACACGGAGAAGAGTCTGCTGCTAAATAATATGTAGCATGTCATACAAAGTGACGGTGACGACGAGGATGATGATGTTGATAATGTGACATCTGTTTTACCACCACCTTTTCACTTTCCATTCCAATACAAAATATATGTGCATGTCATTTCGACAAGATATCGGCTCATACGAGTACCTACTTGAGTAGGTATCGTTCATTTCTGTCAGTCAAATCACTCACTTTTCATTTTTCAGCAGGCATGCACATTTATAAGAGAGAGAGATAGAGACAGAGCTTCTCTTGTTGTTGTTGTCGAGATGGGTTTGTAGCTAGCCGTGTTGAATCCAGAATGATGATGACGAAGATGACAAAGCAACAAAGCAAAATGAACTTTTAAGCTATCACCATTATCGTCACGCCAAAAAGCAAAAAAAAATATGTGGGCACCATCAATGCACGACGAGTAGGCAACGTTTTTTTGCAAAAAAAGACTGGTGCAATCAAAAACTTACAAAGGAAAGGATGACGGAGTGACTACTGACTACACGAGTGAACGACCGGATTGAGTGAAAATGAGGATTATAGAACCAGGAACGAGTGCACTGTCTTTCTTCATAAAACGGTTACATTTTGATAATAATTTGTTGACTGATGGAGGACAAAGAACCGAGTATATGTATATATTTTTTATAAATGCATGCATGCATACCTTATATATCGAGTATGTTTCCTTCCTTCGTAAAAAATACCACTACCGTTATCATTATCATGCAAAGAATGCACCATGCGGGAAAACATAAAACTTTGTTTCTCTGCTTGGGCTACAATTAGACCTACATATTATTGATATTATCAGCATTTTTTGCGTTTATTTCGCTTGTCCCTTTATCGTGTTCGTGTATATGTATATTATGCGTTTCTTGTAGAACTTTTGATATGCATACAGGAAGAGAAAACGTGAGCACATTGTTGCTGCTGCTGTCGCTGCCTGCCACTACTGCTACTACAGGGAGTTGACATGAATTGCGTTCCATATTGCAAGAGAGTTCCCACTCGAGAAAAAAGCTGTTTCTTCTTATTCTTCTTCTCCACCTACTTCTTTTCGCCGGCTTTGGTTTCCAAGTCTGGAGCATTGGCCGCTCATGAACCTTTGCTCTAATTTATTATCATCAACCCAGCTCCACAAGCAGCACAAGAACACCAAAAGAGCTTCTGTATGTGTGTTTGTGACTC
Source organism: Callyntrura guangdongensis (assembly GCA_027744295.1). NCBI lineage: Eukaryota > Metazoa > Arthropoda > Collembola > Entomobryomorpha > Paronellidae > Callyntrura > Callyntrura guangdongensis. The sequence goes on from JAHZNB010004169.1 coordinate 10,895, forward strand.
TTTTTTCCCTTGCTGCTCCTAGTATTTCGTTAGGTATTTTGTGTACACTACTGCCTTGATGCTTGCATGTACATAAGCCGAAAATAGTATATGGAACATGTGAAACTAAAACAAATATCCATCCTACCACCACCACCACATCTCATCTACATACTTTAACCACAAAGTGACTAATTATTACGAGGAATTCATTATGGCCTGGCCTGATCTGGTGGTCTGCATCCTTTTTCTTTGCTCATGCAAAATGTTCCACATAAACAATGGTGTCATTGTCCGCTCTCCCAGTTGATAGTGATAATCTGAATTATTGTAAAATCACGTCTTCATTTGTACAGCCAGAAAGAGAAATAAATGAGTTAGACCAAAGCGTCAAAAATCCCTTGCTAATAAATGTACGTCGTATGATACATGATACCTACAGAAAATAATTTAAAATTTACTGGAACTAATGCCAAACATTCAAATTAACTGTCTAAACGAATGGAGATAGAGGAGAGATGAGCCACCAAAATTAGTCAGTCATCAATGGTTTACTTACGCTAGTCACCCATCACCGATTTTGTGTAACGATGCATGACTTCGTTAATCTTGGTATTATTATTATTATTATCATTATTATGCTCAATACCATTCACATTTTGTCACCCACCAACTCGGGTTAATGTTATATTGCCTTTCCTCACCATCATCACAAGCGTTTTGTCATGTCCTTATCCTAAATCAACTGTGAAAATCCTTCAATTCTTTCGGCTTATCCTCCACCCTTTCTTTCGTTCCTCTTCATCTGTACTTTCAGAACCACGCCAAATTAAAGTAATATCGTAAATATACGACTACCACCACCATCATCAACACATAAAAATTCCTGCCTTCCTTTTAATGTCGATCCTTGGACCTTTCAACTATTCCAATAGTCACAGAAAATCTTCCTTGCCCCGCAAAGAAGCTCTTTGTTTATCCAACAAGGCAAATACTGAGGTCAACGTTTATTTTATTCGCAACATTTTTTATTCTAATGTTGGCCCAAACTAAATCAGACCCCAATTTATCCGCTTTCAAAAAATCCTTGTGTACGCAATTTCCTAGTGCAGAAAAGTAAAGCGGTTCACTTTCCTCTTAAAAATCGTTTTATGCGTAACTATCATGCCCTGCTGCTTTCAAAAAACCTTTTAAAGGAAATCGCCAAAAGTACAATAATAAAAATGGTAGAATGCAATAACGTAGGATTTTTTAGTACGACAACTAAATTGATAAAACATGGCATGTCGTTGTGTGCTCCTCTCCAACTCCAATTTATTTTAGCGTCTCCCGCTGTGCGCCAAACGCATGTTTTTGGCCTACTACACTACTAGACTATATTTCATCTGTGTCTCTTCTTAACAAGCAGTAAGGAGTGCTCCTCACTCCCCAGTAGTAAAGTAAGTTAGTGGACGAAACGCTAAAAATTGATTCCTCAATTCTTTGCAATACTGCCTACTTGAACGCGGTGATATATTGCCTCATCGTCCTGCAAAATCTCGCAATGAATACACAACAGCAATAATATATCACACTCCAACTTCCCTGTGCATGCATGTCGTGTGCGTAAATTGCATATATACCTGCATGCACTCTGTTTTCATTATTTCAGCTTCAGGCCATGGGCTTATTATTAATCATGTATTGCCATTGCCCCATCATCATTATCGTCATTACCATTATACCTGTTGTATTTGTGTCTCGTAAAAACGCCTTGCATTACATACCTATAACACACACACATGGCCATCGTAGGTACTAGTCCTGTCTTACTAGTTTCCTTTCTTAAGTCGTTCTCAAAATCGCAGTCTGTCTGCCTGCATGGCAGAGATTCTATATGCCGACTGGCTTATACGCGAAAAGACGATATTACACAGACATGCATGGTACTAACAATAAAGATAATGATAAAGTACACCGCGTTGCACACACACACACACACACACAAATCATACAAACGAAAAGGATCTGAAAAACGAAATACCATAACACGACAAGATATATTTACTTGGCAAATATGTGCATGTATGTTGGACGCTGCTGTACCAAAAAAAAGTTTGTATTCAATATTGTTGTGTTTACGAAGGTAGGTACATCAATCGTAGGTATAGCCATAGCCTAGCATATAGGCACGGAAGGTATGCGCGACAAGCCAGCAAAATAGTGATGTTATGTGTGCATCACTATGAGTGAGTTAAAAAGGATATAGAAATCTGCAATAACATGTGCTCTCCATTTTTGGCCCGCTAACCTATATATCCCTCTTCATCTTCACTTCATCTTTTTTCATGATGAGTTAGAGTCAGAGTCGAATAGATGCATATAATAAGCATCTCTTTACCACCACCACCGGCATGGCAGCAGCAGCAGCAGCAGCAAGCAACACCTTAAAAAATTCATAGTCTTATAATCATAAAAAGACATGATCATGAGCAAGTAGAGTAGTAAAAAGGACTTGCTGCTGACTAACTAGGAAAAGAGCGAAATATTTTTGAAATTCTTTTTTCCTTTTTTTGCATGTCATCCTCATCGTCAACATCGTCATCATCATGATCGTCATTCATGTTCTCAATCTCGCGCTCTCCAATGCCCTGCTTCTTTTTCCTCCTCTCTCTATTGTTCTCTAATATACATACGACCTGCGATTGCGAATTTACGTTTATACATACGTATATTATGCAGCTTATAAGCAATATTTTGCAAACAAGGGCCTACAACATTAAAATAGTACACAGTGTGTTTGTGCGTGTTTGATGGATTTGGTTGCAATTGCAACACACATTTTCCAAAGCCGGCTGTCAGTGTCGAAGTGTGGTAATAATGCTGGTGGATACAGTGGTAATGCTGGTGGTAACTAGAGCTGCACCAAATTTAACCATGCATTCCAATCTCCTATTTTATTTATTGTGTACACAACTTGTGATCATTAAAAGGAGGAAAGAATTACTAGAAAAAGAAAGAGAGAGGGATTTTACTCTCTGTTATCACGTATAGCTGTATGCACGTCAGGTTTGACATGAGTGGAGTAGACTTTCTGGTGGCATCATCATCAATTAGTACGATCTATGCGTGTTCATCGTCATCATCCTCAAATAAAATGGCTTTGCCACCTTCTCTCTTGTTCCTTTCATTGAGCTTGTCAATTAACATGTAAACTACGAAACCAAACTTCTTTTTTACATTGGCTCTCTTCTCTTCTGAAACTGTTGTACTGCCACTACCAGTGCTGCTGTGTACGCACATTTAAAGCGAAAGGCCGTCTGCTGACTTGACTCTTGATTACTACTCCTGCGCGACCTGGCCTGGTATTAAAAATCCTTCCTCGTACTCACATTGTAGCTTCTTCATCTTCATCATTCATGCCACATCCTTTATCCTATCGTATCATCACTAATAACTTCTTTTGTTCAAAAAGGCGACGTAGGTTTAATGGTTACAAAAAGAAGCACACGCGTGCCCATATATATAAGGATTTTTTCCCTTTTAAATTGAAAAGGAGAAAAGAAAAAAATGAAAAAGGAGTTCATACCCTCATTAATTTCACTTTCTACCGAGATTCAATTCAGATTCATTCAAACAATAATTTTTCTTATTATTTATACACACTCAAAACATAGAAAACATCTGTTTATTTCCTACAGGTGTTCATTAGGGTTGCGATTGTGAAGACGCATAAATAAAGGAGGAAAATAGTTTTCTGTGTTGAATGAAGAAACGTATTAAAGAAAAGGAAAAAAATAATCACAGTAATACGAAGAGGAAGTGCAACAATGCAAAAAATAATTGGAATAAAAAGCCTAGCCATATTATTCTGTGCTCAAATGTGTACCTATATAAAAGCACATTTTAAAATCTCATTGAATACAGGATTATGGCAATAGTGTAAGAACGATAAATGATGAGGGTGACATGCATGACATGATTTGGTCATTTTTGATGATGGACATTGGCACAAGCACTACAAAAATTAAAACACTATCAACGACATAATCAAAAACGTTTGCGTATTTATTTCTCAACTGTGTTACCGTTTACACGGTCTGGTTCACCACAAATGTGTCTTGCGATAGATGGAAAAAAACAATACAAAACGCTTGGACTACCTACTTTGGTACCAGTGCCCATTTTATGAATTTCCAACAAAAAATGAGTGTGACGCTCTCATTGATTCCTGTACCAACAAAATGGCTCATAAAAATCTTCCATTAATTAATCAAGGTTTGCTCGATTTAGTCAAATAACAAAACAAAATGAAAGTCCCAGATAATGTTTAATGCTTCTTTCGTAATTATGATAATTAACCAATAAATTATATTCATTGACCCACCCACTCCAATGCTGTGTACACGTCTGACACCTTCAATAACAAATTACGCTTGACACGCTTCAAATTATTTCGACACGGTGTCTTCTAATGCTGTATTTTATTGCATTGTGCCATTATTTTTGCAATTCTCTCATAATAATATTCTTACAAAAATTCAAAAATAGGCATCCTCCATAATATGCAACTGATTTGCACACCAATAACGATAAAGATAATGATTTATTTGCAGCTAACTTTACAAATTGCAAATAAAATTACAC
>JAHZNB010004170.1:0-11272 GCA_027744295.1 Callyntrura guangdongensis
TGAGATTGGTCGATTTGGAGTGGTTGGCCGAGGTGGGAGGGAGGAAACAGCAAAATATGGAAAGTGTCACTCAAGAAACAATCAGTTTACAAGTAAATGATGCGATGAAGGAGTCCGAGGGTAGTTCGGGTGTTAGAGGTAGTAGATATTCTATGGATGCTGTAGAAAATTGGATGGACGTTCTGTCAGGGGGACAAAAGCAAAGGATAGCTATGGCGCGGATGTTTTATCACAAACCCCAGTTTGCAATTTTGGATGAATGCACAAGGTATGCCATCTGCTAAGAATCAAAGATAAAATAAAATTGTTCCATTGTTGTCTGCAAATTAACTAACTGTGATGAATAAGAAATTAATTTTTCTGTATTTTCTCATTTCCAGTGCTGTTAGCGTTGACGTCGAAGGTGCCATTTACCGACACAGTAGATCAGCAAATATCACTTTGTTCACTGTTTCTCATCGTCGCTCCCTGTGGGCTTATCATGACTTCGTTCTCCATATGGATGGTCGTGGAGACTACGATTTTGGCGCAATTCGACACACTGAAAACGGGGAAACTGTTGATGTTTTCGGGTCTTGAGGGGGCTAACTACTATTTAATTTTGTTGCTCAAAGCTGATATTACTCTTAGCTATGTTTTGCTGACAAAATGTTTATTTTTGTATTAAACTAAAACTAAATTAATGCACTATTTGTTGATCCTAAAATGTGATACCATTTTGTATTATTCGTATCTAATAATTGACCATTCAAAATTGGTCAGTAGACAAAAGTTTCTGTCATTGCTTTGCTCTGACTGTGATGGTGCTTGCTGTAGTGGGAAGAATAGCTATAGTAAAGGTGATATTTATGATTCGTGATATTTTAATTGACATTAGTAATAAAATTAAAAACTCCTTTCATAAAAATCTTTGGTTGTCTTTGCCTTTAAATTGGTTTTTATTCAAGTATACATAATAATGCATAATGTACATTATTATTATTATTATTAAATCACGAACTCAACGTTTCAATAAAAGCATGTTTGCTGAATTGACATATAGGAGCATATATATATCGATATATATCGTCTTATTTCTATGTAATAATTTTATGATGTCCTTGCCTCGTTTACGTTTTTATTTAGTAAAATTGTTTAGAAATGTCGCCTAAGGTAGTAGTAATTATACATACTTATATAGTAATTTAATAATATATTATTATTAGGGTTGTATTATTTAACTCTAGGTGTTTTGTGGAAGGATGAACACTATTTATTCTTGGTATTTTAGACATTTTCCTTTTTTACCGTACACATTGTTGTAAAACATTTCTATCAGTATAATGGCGTAGTATTATTTTCCTCTAAATTACATTACGTGTAATTTACGTGTATATATATTTATGTCTAGATACAAGCTTATAGGTCTACTCTGTATTAAGTTGTTGACAAACTTCATATTTTCATATGTACTTAATAATACGCGTATATAAGTTAGTTATATGTATTATAATGTTTCTTTCTACTACTGCTATGCTGTGGCGTTTTAGGAATGCTAGAAATTATATATTAGTTACATTTAAAAATTAGTCCAAATATTTTTAAAAAAATCATATTCGAGAACGTTAATTGGAGATTAAGCCAAGTACTAAGATATAACCGTAATACGTATCTGTCTACTTTAACAATAAATTGCACAATGAATTTTAATAGTTAACGGAAAATTCTAAACATGACAATTGAGGGGATATTGTGTGGTTCGTGGTCGATATCACTGTCATGCTAATTAAATTGCTATGTTGATGGGACTGACTGAGATAATACATCAACGCCTAAATTATCAACTCTAACAAATGCTAACCATTCTCAGGGAAATTGATAGACACCAAATTTATTAAAAACTATATCTTTCGCAATATTTAATATTTTAAGCGCAACGAGCATATCGATTCTGTCTGACTGAAGTTCAAAGTATACTGCCTCTCAGTTGTCTGATTTTTTCCTTATATTTTTTCATAATTAAGGCTTAAACTCAACACAACTGAAATTTTTATCGTGGCAATTAACAATGATATTTAGCATATGTATATAATACTTTTAACATTTGGTCACTTGACTTTGAAAACAAAAGATTCGATGAAATATATAAATTCAGTAAACGTTTTTATAGCTACATGTATGCGTAAAATATAAGAATAACATTAATTCTTCGAAGATCTGGTTAAATTTATTTTATAATTATTATAATCGTATATAAATGCGGTGCCAAATGGTATACTGGTTAAATAGAAAGGGGTGAAATATATGTAAACTCATAAAGTAAAAATGCCTACCTTTCTGATTTAAATATCCTTGAAATAGTAACTCCAAATCATATATTTATTCACAACATTGTTAGGGAGTAAAAAGAAGAAATTAGTCTAAAAAAGGTGTCTCGTTCTCCTTAAAAAAAGGTAATTAACTACTTAGCTGATGAAGCTTATGTATGTACTTACATTTTTTCATACTTTAAAAAGTAAATATATTTTAGCTAAATGTTATTATTTTTGTGCGCAAGTTTTGTTATGTATGTACTTCTTTTAGTGTTTATGCAAACACTAAAATCGGAACACTTTTAATAACTTTTTTTCTGTCATCGGTGGGAGCTGTCAGAAATTTAGTCCATTTAACTCTGGATGATACAATAAAAATTGGAGAGAGAACTAAGCAAATGTATTTGTATTGATAGTCGTTGGATTTTTTGCTTGGTGTGATGCTGTTATGGTTTATAACGTGTGTATTTATTACCAAGCAGTTTTTTATACATCCTGTTACACACCTACACCTCTCGTTATGATTATCCTCATCATCACCTGTCTGGATTTTTTTGGTTCTAATTAATATATTTTAGTGCCTAAAGAATTTGATTTTTTAACGTTACACCTGTTAATGAATACATATCGGCTTTTATTACAATTACTCATAAATATGATTTTTACAATGCATATCAATCCAAATTCCGTATAATTATCTGGCTAGCTGCTACCGTACAACAACATAACAATAAAACCAAGGAACTGAACCAAAAAACTGCTGCGTACATTTGTATTTCTTTTTTTATATCATATATGTCATCCGTACGTTTTTTTTTGCATTTTTTAAAAACATACACAACAACCCACGTGTATATTTGCATATGTACACATAGATAGATTTTTACATATATAAATGCAGTAATACATTAACAATTCAATGTTTAAAATTTTTTCGCAGGAAAGTTCTAGTTTTCGCAAGAAGTATAGAACATTATTTTTTAAGGTATAATGTCAAGCATTCCCTTTATTTTGAGGATATTTTGAAGTTTTTAAAACTGGCTCCACGTTATATAGAGAATATAATAATTAATTAAAACTGTCATAATAATATATAATATCCTTTCTACTCATGTATTCAATCACATTCACATGTAAAGCTCGATCATTAAAAATAAATTGTAACAAGTAATTAACAATAATACATAGTTAGAAAAGCAACCTGTAGTGTACCATACCATAAATATGCATATATTATATTTATTATATTATCGCTTATAAATACTTTTAATACGCATGCTATGGAATCTTGTGTATAACGCTTTGTTTGTAACAAATTAACCTAAACACCTATAACATAAGGTATATGTTTATTTATGTATGCATGTATACGTACGTAAATACCTTTCTGCAAAGTACAACAACACTTTTTTTAATTAGTGTTAATTTTAATAATGCTTTTACATTCTTCTCCCATTATCTCCCTCATCTTACCAACTATATCACGTTTCGGGTTAAAATAATAATCATAAAATATCTCTTTTCTTTTTTGTTTTTTTCTTCTTTTTTAAAATTTTTCGTGCTCAATAAATTGGCAAATTTTTCATTTTTAAGGAAAATCAAAAGCACGGATGTTTTTTAGCGTTATAATAACGGGTATCAAAAATTTTTTAAAGGGTATTTTTGATTCCACAGGTGATTTTTTTAAGAATACCATTTTTCTGTAAAAAGACCATCTTTTATTGCAAACAGCAAGCAAAAGCTTAAGATTTACATTTTTTACAGTCTAAAAAAATGCATAGTATGATGTTCCAAACTCGAAACTAAAAAACATTCTGTTTCACATAAGATATTATTATCTGTAAACAATAATATTATAAAGACTACTTGTGAAAATTATGAGCGAATCAGTATACAAAAAAATAATCATTTCAAAAAATCATGCAAACTGAATTTTTTTTTAAAAAAAACTACTACTCAATTTTAGTGCGTGTATCACGGTAGCTTAGATTAATATTCTATTTCATGGTATTTTGGCGGTGTGCTTAAATTTTAATAGTTAGGTAATACGTAATAAGAAATGTTTTACACCTGAACGTTATGTAGTTATGCACTCACAGAAGAGTAACAACAGAAGAGTTTTTTTCTAGTTTCGATCTAATTATTACAGTATGAGTTTTAATGTAACCCTTGATTAATACAATTAATATTTTAAGTTTCTTTTTATGCTGCTGATAAAATTATACTCTACACGGCACTACTATGGGTTTGTATATAGAGGTCTTCAAAGTCTAACAATTGATTGTCAGCCTTGTCTTAAACATTTAGTAGTTAACAAATACTTAAAGTATTTTTTAAACGTAGTACGTAACAGTAATATTAGTAAATTGTAATATTTTTTATAAGATCTGTAGAAATTTGTTTTTGTATCATTATTACACACGGCTACGCTTCCATCATAATAAAATGTGGTACGTAAACAGTCAAAAAATTAGCAGTTTCAAATGATATTTTATGATTCTGATGTCGAGTTTTATTTTTTTTTAATTACCTATAAAACCCTTTTAACTTTTAAATCATGTACAGGTGGCTCTCTTCGTTTTTATTGGTTTTGAATTGTATAGTACATTGTCTCATGTCACACAATTTATTAATCCTGTGCTGTCATTTATCATGTTGCCCCGTCTAAACACTCAACTTTTACTTAGAGATGTACACTATTTTCTTTAAATATTACTGTTTAACATTAATCACACTATTAAAAGTATATAGATATATAACGAATTTGACGCACTGCTTACGTGTTTTTTAGCGAAATTGATGTTAGAAACGAAAATGTCTATTGATGAGGAAATTAAATATTGAAACGTATCTGTCTCTCTCTGAACTAACGCTCTCATAAGGTGTTTAAAGTTAAGGAAAATGAGTACATCAAATTAAGTAAAGAATTTGCATGTTGTCACTTAATCTATACGTCAAGGTAATCTTTTCAATACGACGACTCGACTAAATTAATAATAAAAAACGGATTCGTCAGACAATCAATAATCAATAGTGCAAAAACTAGTAGATTGTGTTAAAGATAACTAATTAAAATATAACCTAACGGATGTTATTTCGACTAAAGTAGTTGCAATCATTACTGGTATAATTTTCCCTTTAAACGTAATCAATTAATTTTAACTCCCGTTTCTTGTAGATCATCATCGTACGACTTGGAACTCTACATGTTTATTTCTGTCAATTGCAAAGCACACAAATGACACTGGAAAGCAGGCGCCCAGATTGAATCTAACTTGATGCACAGGTAAACTTTCAAAAGAATTTATGTAAAACATCCAAACATTCATATTTAATAAATTAAATAACTAGTAATAAATTGGCGCTTGTTAATACCAAAGCACTAGCGCAATTTTTCTATTGTTTTCGAAAATTTTGGTAATACTTCACATGATGTCATGCTAAATATTTTTAAACGACTGCTTTCTTGTATTTTACTGTTCGGAAGCCCTGTTCATTCGTCAGAGGTAACATCTTCAATTATTAGTATTATTATTATTACCGCGTGAATATACTGCTATTGTAGTTTCCACATGGAGGTGTTTTCAATATAATGACTTATGACATGACTTCAAAAAATAGTGATAAGATGCACAATGATAATCATTTTTATTGTTTTTCGTGCCTACACATTACGCACTGAAAACTTAACTGTGTTTTGTGTAATCGGAAGGTTTATTTATTCAGTTGCTGTTCCTCCTTATAAAGCGAACACATATCTACAAATTATTCGTCAAAATTTCAGTCTAAAATGCATAGCAAGAATTCACGCTTGCTTCTAAACAAAATGTCCCGTATCCCACGTAAAAATCTTTTCGAGGAAGACTAGCTGGAATTTAATTTTCGTGATTTACAAATCAAACAAATTGTCTTACGAAAATCTAAAATTCATCAGCTTCTTTTAAAAAAGCAACAACAACAGAGTCTTGTACTGTGTAGAGAAAACTGTTGGGTTTTGGTTGATAGAATGTCTGTTCCTCGTATCATGATGATGAAGATAATAATTTATAATGTACACTAATAGTGATTATGATTAAATAAGAGATATTTATCTTTTACTTTCGACCGTGATACACAATTTAGAATCACAACTACTACAATTATTTTTAAAAGTACACACAAAAAAGTTCCTTGTGGAAGCTGCGCAGCATGTATGAACGAGAGAAAAAGTTAATTACAATAGAACATTCAACGATAATAACGGTACTCTAATTAAATTTAGCAGCAAAAGCTTTCTTTGCCTTTCTGCTTAATCATTTCCAGATTTTTATATATTGTACTATATTTAGTACACTTACTGCGAACCGTGTACAACTGTCCTACGAATTTTAATAATAATGATAATAAAAATAATCATAATAATACAATTACCACCTGTTCTCATTAAACCTTCATTCATTTGGAAGGAACAAAACTTGACAGCATCACTGCAGCAGTAACATCAATTTAACCGTCATCACTATAACTGTAATTAATTGACAACAATTCACAAAGTGTTACTCCCGTTTGGCATAAATATAGGTAGCACTATAGCACCAATAACAATAAAATTTAACAAAACCCTTGCGCCACCACACTACCATTTAACAAAATAATTATTACACAATTAAAGATTGTCAAAAGATGCGTTGTTTCGTCTACTCTCATTTGTTAACAGTAAACTGGATATTTACATAACAGTTAGTAAGTCATTAAAGATTGTTTTTTTGCTATAGGCTTTCACAGAAATTGTTACATAGTATTTTAGTATTAATTGTTAACTTTAGCACCAAAAAAGCAACTTGGTTTCTCTGTAGAATTTTGTTTCTTCTATACAATAACAATAATAAAAATTGTCACGCGTTTAATAATATGTTATATTATAGGCTTTTTTTCCTGTTCCCGATAAAATTAGCTACACTGTCAACTCTGCACACAATTGTGCTTTTAAGCACTCTACTAGTATTGGTACAGATTCACACAGACAAGGTAAATTAGCAAGACGTTTTTTGTAATGAGATATTTTTTAGTTTGATTGACTACTACGCGTATAAATATTCCTAACCAATATTACAACCAAATCCAGATATTTACAGTACATAGTTGAAGAAAGGATATAATGGCAGCAACAATGTCCAAAGTAAAACTCATTCTTGTGAACAAATATATTAGCATTTAAGGAAAGTAATATTTATATAAGTATATTTAGATAGTTGCATTGCAAGGAATACTTTTGATACGTCACAGACGACTAAAAAGCACGATTTTTACCCCACATTTCTATTTAAAAAAATCTTTTACTGGTGCACGACGGCATTTCTCCACGACACATGACAGACACAAGTTTTTCCAAGCAAACCAAGTCACTTATTGCTTTGGAATAAGTGGCACAATATATTTTTGTTTTGCAAGAGAAAGTTTTGCTCTTTTTTAAAACGTTTCCTCATATGTATTATAATAATCTGTTAATCATCATAATCATATAACAAGTATGTAGTCCTAGCGTTGTAGTAACTTGTCTCTAAAGATGTAGTAAAATGATGTTCTCTCAATGTTCTCTAGTTTAGTGATAATATTTTTTATACAGGACATTGACTTGGGTAGAAAAACATTTGTAAAAAACTACGTGTTATTCGTCTTACTAGAAAAACTGATATATAAATAGCGCGTCCATAAATAATTATTATAGTACTGTATAGTTAGTAGTTGTAGTAGTAGTAGTAGTAAGTTTTTAAAACAATAGTTAACGATACAACGGTGATAACAATAATTTTTTTGCATAGTAGTTGCCAGCAGCACACTTCGAATTTCTTCAGTGGAACGTAACCGTTAAAAGTATACCATTTCTTGCATTTATATGCATCTCTCACTCACTCTCTCGCAGCGCCGTGGTTAATTCAGTTTCCCTCTTTTATTCCGCTTTCTCGTGTATTTCCGTTTAGTGTGTATAGTAAGGTATTTTTTAAGAAATTGGTTCCATTTACATCTTACGTAGAAAACTGATTATATAACAGGGATTTTTAATACAGTTAGTAGGTTGTTTGCAATAACGTAGAATACTAAATATACACCAGCTTTCGTTATATCTGTAAGACACATTAACAGAAACGTCAAATTAAAAATATTAAAGTTTTAATTACACAGCGTCACACTACCATTATGACAACAAGGTATGGTCAAAAATTAATAAAAATTTAACGTTATACATCGGGCTCAGAATGGTCAAAATAAAATTAACAATTTGATAGTTTTGTAACAGATTGTAAAGAGACGAGGTAGGTACATATTTATAGGATAATAAAATTATACTTTTTTCCTTCCTATTTTTTCAGGGAAGTCTCGCATTGTAACACAACTTCTCTGATGATGGTTGTTGATCGGTTAATTGTATATGAATGACACTGTGTGTGAATGTATGTACTATTACTGTGTAGGTAAATATATATGTTTATATAGGTATGTACTTCTCCAACAGTATTTTTCACGCACATGTTTGTATTTTTTTGTAGTTATGTGTAGATAATATTAGGTTTCTGGCATTTGTCGATAAGCATTGTTTAAAACGTAAACTTAACGGTACAGACTTTCATGAAATGTAACAATAAGATGTAATAATAATAATTGTAATAATATAATAACATACTTAGAGCTCTATTGTATATTTGTGTGTACAATACATAATGATAATTAGCGATAATTGTTGTAGTAGCAGTAGCAGCAGTAATAGTAATAATAATGATAATAATAATAATTTTAATTAATATTTGCTGTAACAATAATATTAATTTAATAATAGTATAATAAAATTGTAATAATGTAATATTACAGTACATTGTGGTAATAATAGTAATAGGAGAAAAGGTGTCCATCACAATAGCTCGTATTGACGTAAATGCATTCGCTGAATGATATCGCGGCAGTCATCAAACACTCGACGGATATTCTCAGTGTCCACAGCACACGTAAAATGGGGGTAGCAGTAATGCTTATTTTCTCCACTTGCTGTACTAATACGCTGAAATTTTATAAAGAAATTCCAGTAGGGTTCATGCATAAAATACAAATTTGGAGAAAGTACCAAAGAGAAAGTACAATATTCCATTTGACACAAAAACTTAAACCATGTTTCGCTTAATCTGGATTAAGTTAAATATTGTTTCAAAGAAATTTACTTTGTGCAAAAGAAATTAGGTTACTTTACTTTTTAGAAATATGTATTGCGTGAAAAGTAGCATAAAATACAACAAATTAACATGTACAGAGGGCACCATAAAACGCAGTAAGTTTTTTTTATTATTGTTTATGATGTTCTCCGAGTTAAAGTACAATTGGATAACGTTAGAAAACGAAAAAAGCATTTGCCTATTGTTCCAAATGCTCTTGAATAATTCGAGGGACTCCTTGAGCCGGTTTTGGGAAGCGTCTTCTCTGAGGACCATGTTAAAACTGCTACATGCAGTTACAAAAATGATGGCAGTCACGTCATTAAAACACTGAATCCATTTTCTTCGTTCATCCCTTTGTCCGCCGACATCGAACATGCTGTTTTGAGTAGGGAAATGTTTCAAATTAATTTCATCACTATCATATGTAGCAAAGCCATAAAATAAATATTGACTTTCCCCAACGGGTTTGGTTTTGGTTGATATGCAAATACTTACTGAAAATTAACTTTGTCCACTTGAAATCTTGTTTCAAAAATACCCGAAGTTAGAACACGACACCGCAATATATCCTATCAGGCAACCACATCAAATAGAAATGTCAATTCACACATGAATCGCAAACAACGCGAAACATACAATAATATAATAAAATATGCTTAACACATACCTGCTCCGTAGGCGTATAATTTGGCTGTTTTATTTCACTAACTTTATCTAAAAAACTGGAAACAAAATACACATTTTTATTAGCAAAAGTAGGCGCTGGCAATATACCGTTTTGAAATATGTATTTGCATTATGGTAAGTCATTACAAAAGAACGCACAATCAGTAACACACTCGGTCTCAATGACAAATTAGAGTGACTTGAGAATCACGCCGAACTGAATTCGGAACATATTCTATAGCCCACCTAATTAATTTTTAGACGGGTAGCATAATTAAAAATATATATACTCATGCAGTGTCATTATAATCATAGTTAAATAACCATCATATATGAACGAATAATTAATATACACAATGCAAACATTTCTAGTTTTAACATGACCAATTTTCAATATCTGTATCTGCTCATGCGAAAGCCGCTAAATTTACTAAACATGACACTGACGCATGTTCCATAGCTGAATTTACTGTGCAAACAAGCCAGACCGCATAATATATTGTATCTACTTCTGCCTACCGCACGAGGGAGTACCTATATGCAAGCATGAGCACGATCAATACACTCCTTGTGTCAATGAGCACTAAAATCTCACACGACTTTTGTTTCAACGGAATAATAAAGATGATAATGACAAGTGAGTCAGATACATCACACAATTGGGATGTGAAACAAAAGGTGGAACAATAACGATAAGCTTTGCGCCGCAAGTTCATATTTCCCATAAACGATTTTGACTCCTGTAAATCGAACTACGTCTAACCGTCAACAACTGCCACTTGTAATCGTCCAATACATGTAAATACACTTCGATAATTGCTTTCCATCAACATCAAGTGTCCAACAAACAGACCAGCAGTAAGCAGGAGAGGGTGACAATGAGTGATCATATCATCATAACCCAAAGATGTGTTCTACTTTCCCAATGTGGCCACCCGATTTGGTCCCACTATGTAGCCCCTGATATGTACCGTGAAGGCAAGTGAAAGCCATACAATTTATCAGACATCTTTTTTATAGCTGAACGCATGAAAAAGGGCCTTTTCGTAAAACTAATGATGTTGTATAAGAAAACGTTAACTGTTTAAAAGGTTGATGTTAAGGTAGAGTAGTGCTATACCAGAGATGTGA
>JAHZNB010004171.1:0-17714 GCA_027744295.1 Callyntrura guangdongensis
GATCGACTCAACTTAGTAAATGTGGTTGCTTGGTAGTTTGAGTTATTATATGAAAGAGTACGGTCGTGTACATCATATATACTTACTACTTACCACTGACTGTGACTACCAAATTTTTAAAAAAAATTGTTGCTTTGTTAAGATATGTTATCTACAAACATTACAAATAATAAATTTAAATGAGAATAGCAACCATTCTCTTGATAAAATAATGTTTAACGTAGTATATCTTTTGCCTTGCTTACTGCTTGTAACTTTACACTACGCAAATGACTTATTGTTTTACATACGACCGCTTGAGATCAGTAATCCGATTGTGATTATTCAAAATGATTAACATATGACAGGGTTTTGATATAAGCACCATCCCCTTGTATTGATAATCTCACTGTACAATCGAGGACATGGACTTTGCTGTACCGCGTTATACCTTTTAAATATCTTCTTACTTATCTAAATTTCGTATTTGAAATTGAATGAAACCAACTGGAATTTTAAATGGTTGGGTTTAGAAAGTCAGTTGAAGTCCGTATGTTTTTGAATATTCGCTGACTGAATAGAGTAAAAACATCAAAAGTTTATGGTAGTATCTCATTTTATCTCAATGAGATTCGGAATGGCCTGGACAAACAATCCAACCTGATTCCTGCAGGCATTGCAAGAAGTGCTATTGTTTTGATATGATGATGGTTGAGACGAGCAAAACAAATGTTTGTCGCTGCCGCCTCAGTACTGCTTCTATTTTCCGAAGTATGTCGTATAACCAGGCATATTATTATCTACATACACAACACGTATTTGCTGCTTCTCTTTACTGTAGTCTGCCTTATAACCAAGCATATTATTAAGTGCATGCACACACTATCTCGCTGCTCTTCCTACATTTCTATTTTTTAATCCGTTAGCTGATACTCGCTCGTTGGATAAAAAACCCAAACGTAGGTGTACAAAGTGCGTTTAACTGCTTAACAGTCCAGTAAATATTTATTATTTAGCAAAATATAGAGATAATATTACGTTTGAAAGATAGTATATTGTGTTTTAGCTATTCGTCATATATTTTACAACTGCAGAAGGACGTATTATTTCAGGCAGTTTTCCCGTATAAGAAGAAATCTTACGTCTTATTAGCACCTGTGGAATTCTTTCGGTGAACACAACACATTCCAAAACACCGTTACGCAGAAGTTTGCTCTTTGTAATACCTAATTTACGGTAAAACCTTAAATATCTTTATACAACGCGTTTATCTTATGTTGAACATTTTTATGAATGGGAAGGCGACAAAATTTGTGTACCAAAACCAATTAGCATCACATTTGATGCGATATGGAGCATTGGTTCAAAGAGCAATTATCTGTTCAACGGTATCAAAAGAAAATATGTTTTTAGCTGATTTTTGCTATTTGTATTTTTTTAAACTAGCACGAAAATGGGAGGAAAAAAACTAGCGAAACAGACCAACGCAAAGACGGCTGTAGAACAGAACAATGGACAAATGTCAAACACAGTTCTGCTAACATTTTTTAAGTTAAATTATTTTTATTGAACAACTTTTTATTGAATACTAAACAATTATTTGTGTTATATCATTTCTTTGTTTTATTATGTTTCCATGAGACATTAGTATTTATATAAATTAGAAGTACATTTACAAATTCATTTTCACGTACTAGCAGACGTAGTATTATAAAAACTTTATTTGTATACATGGTCAGAAAATACACGGAAAAATCCTTTATGAATAAATAATGAATCAAACATTTACTTATTCTGAAATTTTTATTTAATTACATTTAAAGACTTATCAATGTGTTTTTTTCTAAACGTAGGAACCCCTCAAGATGATAGCTAGTAAATCAATCCAATCGCACATTCTTCAAAACCTTCTGTAGTTTTGTTTAAACACTATCAATATATTTCATTTAACATTTTATTTGCAGATCAAGTTATATGTTAATGCAGTAAATATAATCTAGTCGTGGAAAACCGAACGAGAAACATGTGGTACCACCTTACCTTATTTGAACTTACTCTTTTCAAACCGACACCTTCTTATGTGTCGTGAACTAGTTGGTGTTGGTTTGCACGAAAACAACAAAGTACGTCAGTATAACTGCTCCCATACTTCCAATCAATCTATACGTAATGGGGAATATGTCACTGGCTTTTATTCCAATTTTGTGTGAATTTAGCTCATGTAATATAACCTGCAGCTGTTTAATCGGAATTTTATTGTAGTTTTCTGTTTAACAAACCCAATCTTTGAAAACCGTCATCTGAAAATAATACCAAATATAAATAAAACAAAGCTGACATGGTCGTCATCTTTATAAGGTTATTTCGAATTACATTCTCTGCTTACCTGCCAATTGGATTCTGCACATGTAATAAAAATAAAACCATGAAAGAAGATATTAGTTAAAAGACCTACAAGTTGATACCAGTCGCTTGTGTCAACGACAGCAAAATGTACAAATGAATCCAAATAAACGGAAAATTAAAATATTGACTTAAGTAATATGAACGTGAGGGTGTCTCCAAGTAAGTTATTTGACATTTTAGAAAGCATTTTTAACTCCTTGTAATGGAAAAAAACTCGATTCAATTTCACATTCCAGTCGTCAGTTGTTCGGCTAAGTTTAAAGTCCGTTTCCAAATCAATATTTGTTTTTATACTGAACTGACTTACAAACTGCCGGATGGGTAGCCATAAAGACAATACAGTGGCCAAGATCAGCACGTTCTTTAAATATGTTTGGAGCAAATATTCAAATCGAAGTATACTACCCAGACATGCCCAAACATAGTCGATACACTAAAACTCCTGCGAAGTCTGTACAGTTGCATTTTTCTGAAGTACATTAGACACGAAAAATGTACGCTTTGAATATATCACAAGATTTGAGATCCAACTTTTTCCAGCACCAGATAAAAGTCTGGATTTGATACCACTAATTCCTATTCCAGCAATAAGGAACAACATTCTCTTGTCAATATAGATAAACAAAAATATAAATATAATATTTTTATGCGATAATATTTGATCAATACGACATTTCTTATAAGCAGCGATTGTTCTGTAATTAACAATGTTCAGTATTTCTTCAAATGTATTTTGTTTGCTCCAAAGTTTCTCCAAAAACGTGATTTTATAACATGTGTAAGCTAACGTAATAAAAAATTTGAACAGTTGCGTAGGAATTTTTCGGTCTATCTATTGAAGTACTTTTGCGGACACCTCTAACAAACGAAAAAAGGTTCAGAACATGCGCTGCAGCACAGAGTAGTGTTTGAGGCCACCAACGTTTTATGACAAATTTGAAATTCCCAGGCGAGTTGTGGGGATGGACAGAAAGACAAATTTCTACTTCGATTGGCTCCTTCACCACTCGAAAAGGGCAAAATCCTAAATAGTAGCAAAAGTTCAGGCAAACGTGAAGAAAATTTGTTTGACTATTGAATATTTTTGGGTTGGACTCCATAGGACGAGAAAACACTTTTGACGGCAGAGTCCCAAACATTATTTCCTTCTGAAAACACAAGTAATATTACAAAAAATATAATATCTTTCAAATAAATTAGTTTTCAAGTTTGCGACTAAAATATATTGCTCTAATCTATTATGTAAGTAAAAAATAACTTGGTTAAAAATTTACTGAATACAATGCCCAATAAAGAAAGATTTACATAAAATCATGTATAACAATATTGCTGCTAGTAGTAGTGCATACACAGCACAGGACAATGACTCGTTTCTCAAAAAGAATCCACTGCCACAAACAATATTCACTGCTACATTTCCCCCTCTGCTACTACGGCAAGTTTTGCAGGTAAAGATATCTAGCGAAAACATGTTATTGTAAAAAGAAACTAGTTCGAGATTAAATAAATACAACTAAGGTGTTAAAAACAAGCATAGTAATTACCTGTGTCGTTGTCCCTGATACAAAAAATCTATTTCACTTTATGATTGATCCGGAAGCGGTGGAAAGGAATCGATTGGGAAAAATATTCAATATGACAAATTCAGTAATGCTATCGCCATCACAAAATATTTGATCCACTGACGATGGACAATCGATTGGAGAAGGAATATCTTATATACAACTCTGTTCATGTTTTACTGTTTTTACACCGCAGGTGTTTTGGTTATGCCAAAGCAGTGTGCTATGGACCATAACTTATAATAATACTGGAATATAATACAAATAGCAGTGAACTTAATTAAAAATGTGGTTAGCAGAGAGCTAACAAGTATTTAAGCAAACTAGGAAAAACAAGCGAAAGGGAAATACAAATATGGATTTATGTTATACGTTGTATTGGTACTGTATTTGTTTCTTAACAGGTAACATGTCGTAAATAACAAAACGGAAGAATGAAGAATTTTATGCCATACCAATATGTCACACTTGTTCATACACGGTACGTAGCAGTACAGCTTTCAATTTAGTGTTATGTCTTGTGTTAATATAGACTGTATTACTACTCTAACATACGAAATCGTTGTTGGACAATGTTGTCCAATATGGTATCATTATAGCAAGAAAATACATGTAACGAAATATCCTATATTTGCTTTTTAGGTCCCTATGAACTTGAATATGTGAACTAAATGTGAAAAGAACTGCTTTCGCCTCCGGTATGTTACCAAGTTGGTATAATTTACATCTTAGTAATATAAATGCCACCAATAACATATTAGGATTTTTCGAAAAGATTAAGTCTAATTGTGAGCTTTTATTAAAAATTGGATTATGAACCATCTCACCAACCTTACCAGTGTAATACCTATCAGGTATGCGGTTTTGAGCAAGACTATCTGTTGGTATTTCAATAAAGTTTACTGTGATCTGTTTACATTTTATTTATCTACATATATTACATAACTCATCGTCATTCGTTTGTTTTGTCCCTTATGTGGATATTATTGGATGTTTCAACGTTTCTCGATAACACGAATTCAGAATCTTGCAATATTTTTTTACTAATTTTTGAGTTTAAAACTAAGAAATGAGGTCGAGTTTTTTCTGAAAGCGGTATTTGAGGAGAAGATGGATGGAACTTGTCTTTGTGCTGATATTCAAATATATTGCATTGCAGATTAGCAAAAGAGTCCGTTTTAGGCGGAATACAGTTTAAGACAGGACTTTATCAGTTGAGAGTAGAAAGTTCACAACACTCTACCGCCATAATGATGTAACTCCTAATTTGTCTTTAGAGGTTTTTTAAATAATGTAAAATATCAAACTAAATTAAGATTACGTAATTTTCTTCTTTTTACATTAATTTTTGCTTAATTAATTTTATTAAATTGTTGTTACCTTTGCCATAACCCTGTCAAAACTTATTTGATACGAATATTATTTTGCTTTGCATCGCTTGACAGAAGAGGATAGACGACAAAAATAAATTTTCAGTGCATAATGATTAGTATCGAACATTATACTTTTACATAGCGAATATTTCAATATCAATGACCATGTTGTACCATGCATAGTTTGTTTACAGTGGCTGGAAAAGTTTCTATTCTGAGTCTCGTAAATCCAAAATAGAGTTAGGCCACTTCTGAAATTGCAACGTTAGTCTCAACATGGATTTATGCATTTTGGTGGTCAAATATTACAAGATATTGGAATTGCATGTTTGAATATAGAGGCAGTAAAAAATGAAAATACATGTAAACTTAATGCAGTCAGCAAATAGCCATCACCTGTTACGAATCAGACAACATACACGCATCTATAAAATCCTGTGTGATTTTACAATTAAACGATTCACATATTATATTTAGATAAAATTAATGACATACATAAATTAATTAATGTAAAGAGTTGTACGTAAATGACGCTATTGCATGTAAATTGAAAATAGCAGTAGTAAAATACATTTTCAGCGCTAACAAGAGTTGGCAGTCGAACCAAAAGACAAAAGAGTACAATCCCATTTCATAAAATTCAATTTGTATGCGTATGTGCGTGCAAGTATTTTTGTGACATTCTATGGCTATTTTCCTTTTACGTATAGTTTATGTGAGCTTTATATATTAGTCATTTATAATTATAGCTACATTATAACAACAGCCATACATTACCAAAAAATCTGCTATGGGAATTAATAAAGTGATGGTTTTTTAATACATATAGTTTAAATCGTTTTCATTTATTTACTACAGAAGTACATCTAACATATTAGATTTTCTTGTTAGATATTTTTTTGTGCTCAATTATTTTTAAAAATGTCGAGTTTATTATTGATGTCGATATTTTGGTAAACCAACTCCAAAAAAATTTTGACACGGGAGAAATACCATCGCTGAACGCACCATCAAAAGAAACCTCCAACATAGAAAACCTTATCTGGGGAAAACACACCCCGGGCAAACCCTTTTCCAGGCCAAAGCATCAAGACCCGTCCTAGTTGTCATCTCCTCACCTACAGATAACTATCTTATTAGAAAACGTACTTTCTGCCGTTTTAATAATATTTTGGATGATTGTTGGCATATCATGACGTTCATCCATCTTTTTGTATATCTACTAAATGTATTTCAGTATTATCACAATTGACACTACACCATACAAAGTAGAAATTCTTCAAATTGTAAATGGTAATAAATATTATCGCCTGACGATATTAGCGTAACCAACATACAAAGTATGAGTAGTTTTCATGAAATAGGATGATGCTTCGGTGATCACCTTTCTTAGGTATTTTATCGATTTGTGACAAACAGTGAACAGTAATTAAAGTTAGCGACATATGATGACAGGATGCGCGCACAAATAGTTGATTTTACAATCCATTATTTAGTCTTTTAGTGATCATGAAAATTGGGTGATTATTGGTCATTCAAGATATCATTCATGTTTCCTATTGAATAAATTGAATTTCTTCGTCGCAGTTTGCTACGCCACATCAGCTATGATGAACTACCTATACTATTTTCCTTGTGTAATAATCTTAACTCTAGTTACCCTATCGTCTTCAATTTTCGTGAAATTGGAGAATACACTCCGAGTACCAGAAAATGTTCGGTATCTCATTCTGGATCGTACATGTTACTCATTGCGAGGTATCGAACTTCGATACATGTCTAACAGGACAATTATCCTTGAAGCACCAAACAATGTCGACCCACGCATAACTTCAAGGAAACAGTGCTGGATGGAAATTCCACAAAGTGGAGTGTTACCGCGAGAAATTTGGAATAACGAAGGGGACGTCAAAATGTTGATTCACGGTTTCAATTTCAACATTGTGCCGATTGCACACGCAGGGGTAAAAGAACACAATATGTTCCTGCTTGGTGAAGGTACAAGGTTTTATTGTCAATATGAATCGAGTATCTTATTATATTATCAAGTGGCGGAGAACGTTTGAGGACAAAGGGATAATCCCATCATGTCATATACCAGGCGTCATATACTATAATGCATTTGTCTGATTATCATATAATGGTGAATGACCCAATCGTGAGGGAATTTATCCACTTGGTACTGTTTATCCCTGTTTTTGCGACCCGGTCATTAAGTAAAACATTTGATTTTTTTATTTATAAAATCCTTCATCAGAGTACGGACGAGATATAAAAAGTCACAATGTTATCGCCGTGGATTGGACTTCTCCAGCGACCTCGGCGTATTACCCCATCCCTGCATTTAATACTAGACTTGTTGGACGGCAAGTAGCAATTTTTCTGAAAAACTTAATAGACAATGTGGAAATGCGGCTGGTGAACCCTTGGAAAAATGTGCACCTGATAGGTTTCTCGTTGGGAGCTCACGTTGCAGGTGTAGCAGGTTACCACCTACAAAATTTGTTTGGGGTCAAATTGGGAAGAATTACCGGACTCGATCCAGCGGGACCCCATTTTGACTTGCCCGGTGGATTTATACCGCTTGATGTGTCAGGATTTTTGGAGAAAAGTGATGCTGAATTTGTAGACGTGTGTGATAATTTTAATGAACAATTCTTCTGTTTAAAACAGTAAGACAAATGACAGTTAATTACAATGTTTGCTTACTTTGCAGGTAATTCACTGCAACATGGGTATTGCTTTGACTGCGTTGAGTGCTGTCATAATTGGAAAATATGGGTCTTCAGTCCAGTCGGGCCATGCCGATTTTTACCGTAAAATAAAATTGGAGTTTTATTATTTAATTTTAAAAATTGAAATCTCTGTACAATACGTGTCATTTACTTTTAATTTATTTCAGCCAATGGAGGAGAGAGTCAACCGCCTGTTTGCAACTATACTACAGATACAGTTGGTAGGGCACCTTAACAACTTTTATTTAGAGACTTTCCACAAACAATCACAAGTGAAATCAGAACAAAAATTACAAATATGTTTTAGATCTTTATATTCTTTTCTGCCCATGCTGTCCTACGCTTTGTCACAGTCTATCAGTTCATGCAAATTTTGTTTTCAGTTCTGATTTTTGCAAATTTATAGGTATTTAAAGTTGTTTGACAATATAAATGTTCTAATTCGTTTTCAAACAGCTTGTTCCCATATGACCTGCACCCGCTATTTCATACATTCCATTATGAAAGCACAGTATATGGCATGTCGATGTGAATCATGGATTCACTACCTACTGGGGGCATGCCGGTGTACCAATGATGGTGTAAACGGAGTTCTGATGGGAGAGCACTGCAGTAAAACGTAAGTAAACTTGCTGACTTTGACTCGAAGTGAGCAACGGGTCGTTTTCATGGTAGAAAACCAGCGATGGCACGATTTACGAAAAGTAGCCGGCGATAAAGATCAGTGGTTACCGTCATTTTTGCAAACATGAAGCAATTTTTTAATTGTTACGTCATTCCACTAATGCAACTATATTTTGAATTTATTACGTAATGAATGTTAAAGCGTTAATTCTTACAATTACCAATAAACTATCAGAAAAATGTGCGGACGGACGGAAAGATTTACGGCAAATCCACACATTAAGTATCCTGGTTGACTTTCTCCGGCTACTGACTAATATATTATAACATTTGTTTACACGTTTAATTTTTTTAATTGTTTTACACAGGGCGTACGGCCGCTATTATGTTTTGACAGTCCCTCCCGCGCCGTAATAATTTGCAACAAGTGTACAATTTCCAACTCTTAATGATTTTAAACTTTTTAATGGTTAGTGTATAAGTGCAAATTGATGGTCATATGTCCGTGTAGTAAATATGCAATGATTTATTTAATTTTAAACATGTCGTCTAAATTTTATTAACATTGGTATGCGAAGCAACTGAACAAAATTAGTGACTTTTATCATTATGTCTGAATTCAAAATTCTGTTTCCCATGTCTGTGTAAGTTAGAGTATGTAAAATTACAGCCTTTTGATTACTCAAATATATAACTCCAAGATTGGCACACAAGCATTACCATAAATTTAAAAAGTCAGATGATTTCTTTGGCCATGACAAAAATTACCACCCACATCGGTCATCGTAAGAGTTTTGACCGAATGTTCTACGCTGGATTTATAATATTATTCAGTTTTTATATGCGATAATAATATTTACTCTTTACTTGATTTCACAACTTTCTATTGAACATTCAACAATTATTTGCGCTACATCATTTCTTAGATTTATTAGGTTTTCATGACACCACCAACATTTACGTAATTTCTAACTACATCTACATTTTTATTTTCACATACTTACTTACAGACGGGCTTTTATAATAAAGTTTATTTGTAAACATTGTCAGCAGAAACACGGATTTTCTTATGAATAAACACTCTTATGAATCAATGTTATTTATTCTGAAAATTTTACTTACTTATAATATTAATTTGACTTATTTGACTTCTCAATATTTTACTAATATTATGTCTTACAGGGTGTGGTTACTTTATTTACCGACTCTGTTAGTTGCGCTAGATATTATGCGTAAATATCCGAGCAAAAGGTCCTAGGTTTAAATGAAAGCCTAATAGCTAAGCATTATTTCCCATGATCCGGCTACCTCTTTAACATATTAATACATATAAAAAAAATTCAAGAGAAAATGATACCATGATTTTAGCGGTTTCCGGAGAAACACCGACCTAAAAAATATTTACAAGGTCATAAAGGAACAAAACTTCTATGTATTTTTGAAGATACTCTATATTGCTACACAAAGACTTGACCGAGGGTGTGACCAGAAATCATACCGGTAAGAATATGAGTGAAAGTCAAAGGGAAAACCGGAAGTTAAATTGTAGAAAGCTGTACAAGAAGTATTTGTCTAAACAAAACTCAGAATTGATGGTCACCATATATTAAAAAGAGTTTTTTCTAAATGATAGGACAGCCACTCAAAAAATCGTTCAAAACAAAGAAAAGATATAATGCTTAGAAGTACATGGTTTTGCGGAAGAAAAAGTTCCGGTAGAAAGTCATAGTAGTATTTGTAATAAGTAGCTGTGGTGTGTGAACTCTAAAATTATGTCTAACAATGCAAAAGACAATGTAAGGTATAATGATGGGCATGTTTTAAAATACTTACTGGGAGTCCAGGTAGTAATTTTGTACAAATAGGACAAATATAAAGCCAACGACCTTCATGAAAGGGTTTTACCGTATGTGCTCTTGTTTACTAAAGATTATGCAAACATAATAAAAGAAAAGCTCGAGTCCACTATCATCCCACGCTGTAGAGAGTACAGTCGTTAACCAGTTGACTCTTTTTGGCATTCTGCTGAAAATGCCGCGACTTTTAAAAAGGAAACATCTAAAATTCAAAGCCTTTGGAAAGTCTCGGAAGACAAAGGGTCCAAAGCCACCCTGAAAAGACGAGGGTTGTCATAAATTTGTAAAAGCAGCACTACATAGCAGATAGCGCATGAAGTGGAGAACCTAATAAACAAACGCAATTATTCATAGCGGGGAAATTTTCTATGTAAAATTTTGGGTAAAGTGTCGGTAAATAAAGTAGCCACACCCTTCTATAACTGAACAACCCATCAAAACGATAGCCAGTTAATCAATCTATTCGGACATACTTCATAACCTTCTGAAACTTTCTAAACACAATAAATGTATTTTGTTTACCATTCTGTGACATTTACATATTTGAAGTTCAAGTTATATATATTCATGCAGTAAATATAATTCTCTTTGGGGAAATTCTAATGTGTGAAACGTGGGGTACCTACTTACCTTGATTGAACTTATTATTTTCTAAAAGAAATGCGACACCTTCTTATGTTACGTAGTTTAGTTGGTGTTGGTTTGTACGCAAACAACAAAATACGTCAGTATAACTGCACCCATATTTACAATCAATCCATACGTAATTGGAAAAATGCCACCGGCTTTAATTCCAATTTTCTGTGAATTTAGCTCGTGTAATATAACGTGCAGCTGTTGAGAGGGAATTTTATTGTAGTTTTCTGATTGACAAACCCACTCTTCAAACATTGCCATCTGAAAATACTACCAAATATTAGTGAAAATTCGGAATAGCTGACAAGGTGTGTGAAATTATTTAGAATATTACACTCTTCTTACCTGCCAATTGGATTCTGCACAGGTAATAAAAATAAAACCATGAAAGAAGATATTAGTTAAAAGACCTACAAGTTGATACCAGTCGCTTGGGTCAACGACCGCAAAATGTACAAATGAATCCAAATAAACGGAAAAATAAAATATTGATTCAAGTAATAAGAAAGCGAGGGTTTGCCCAAGCAAGTTATTTGTCATTTTAGAAAGCGTTTTTAGCTCCTTGTAATGAAAAAAAATTCGATTCCATTTCTCAATCCAATCGTCAGTTGTTCGGCTAAATTTAAAGTCCGTATCCAATTCAATGGTTGTTTCTATATTGAAGTGACTTACAAACTGCCGGATTGGTAACCACAAAGACAATGCAGTGGCCAAAATCAGTACGTTTGTTAGATGGGTTTGCAGCAAATATTCAAATCGAAGTATACTGCCGAGACATGCCCAAATATAGTCGATACACTCAAACTCCAGGGGAATCTGTACACTTGAATTTGTTTCAAGTACATTAGGCACGAAAAATGTACGCTTTGAGTATATCACAAGATTTGAGATCCAACTGTTTCCGGCACCAGATAAAAGTCTGGAGTTGATACCAGTAATTCCTATTCCAGCAAGAATGAACAATAGACCTTTGCCCATATACAAAAGCAAAAATGTAAATATAGTAGTTTTATGCGATAATATTTGGTCAATACGACATTTCTTATAAACCGCGATTGTACTTTGTTTAAGAATGTTCAGTATTTCTTGAAATGTATTTTGATTGCGCCAAAGTTTCTCCACAAACGTGATTTTATAACATGTATAAGCTAAGGTAATAAAAAATTTGAACAATTGTGCAGGAATTTTTCGGTTTATTGAAGTACTTTCGCGGACACCTCTGACAAACGAAAAAAGATTCAGAACATGAGCTGCAGCACAGAGTAGCGTTTGAGGCCACCAACGTTTTACGACGAAGTTGAAATTACTGGGCGAGTTATGGGGATGGACAGAAAAACCAATTTCTACTTCGCTTGGCTCCTTCACCACTCGAAATGGGCAGAATCCTAGATAGTAGCAAAAGTTCAGGCAAACGTGAAGAAAGTTTGTTTGACTACAAGATATTTTTGTGTTGGTTTCCCTACGACGAGAAAGAACTTTTGACGGCAAATTCGGAAACATTATTTCCTTTTTAAAACAATAGTAGTATTACACAAACTAGATAATGTTTCAAATATATATATTATCAAGTTTTCAGGTAAAATATATTGCTCTAAAATAGTATTGAATAAAAAATAAGCTGGTAGGAACTTGACTGAACACGCCGTACAAGTAAGTGGGATTTAAAAAATTTATATATAACAATAATATTACTCCTAGTAGTATATACACAGCACAGGGCACTTTGGCCATTTCCTCAAAAAGAATCCACTGTCACAAAAAATATTTACTGCGACATATCCACGTCAGCTGTCACGGCAAGTATTGAACGTTAAAATATCTAGCGAAAACTTGTTATTGTAAAAGAAATTAGTTTGAGAATAAATCAACACAACTAAAGTGTAAAAACAAGCATAGTAATTAACTGTACCGTTGTGCCTGATAAAAAAATCTACTCCACTTTTTGTTTAACAGCCCGGAAACGGTGGATAGGAATCGATTGTGAAAAAAATAATCAATACGACAAATCCAGTAAATCTATTGCTATCACAAAATACTTGATCCGCTGACGATGGACAGCCGTTGGAGAAGAAATATCTTGTACGTGTACTATTCTGTTCACATTTTACTGTTTTTGTACTGTAAGGTGTTTTGTTTTTGCTAAAGCAGTGTTATTTGCCAATACTGAAATAAAATGCTAACAGCTGTGAGCTAAATTAAAAATCTGGTTATCAGACAGCCAACAAGTATTTAAACAAAATAGAAAAATATGGGAAAGGGAATAGTGCCTTTATGTTATATGTTGTATTGGTACTATATTTGTTTCATAATGTTGGTATAGGTATTGTTGATACTTGATTGTACTCTGCGTGGCGAATGATGAATTTTATTTTTCATGAATTTGAAGCTTTTCTATAAAACGATGGTTAAGTTCAATTTCTAGATGACCTAAAATAGCACAATTATTATACGTGGTTCGTAGCATCAAAAGTTTCTTTTTAGTTTTATGTCATGTGCTAATATTTACTCCACAAATACTCTAACAAACGAAGTATTCGTTGGTGCATGGGTCGTCAACCTGTCTAATATGATATCATTAAAGCAAGACAATAAATGTAAGGAAATATCCCATAATGCTTTTTAGGTCACTTTGAGCTTAAACATTTGAACAAATTACTGTATTCAAGCTAACTATCGCCTCTCTCTAATTATAGCCGGTCTCTAATTATAGCCCGTCTCTAATAATAGCTCCTAGTATTTACATACACAGGATAGGAACAATAACATTAGTAGGACATACGGAATATTTTGAATTACGAAATTTAGCCTCACGCTGTAGTTGGTAATGTGTACATGGTCGATCTGTGGAATCTAGCGATCATCCTCCGTAATCCTATTACTGGCAAACATAACAATGGCTTGGGTAGGATTATAAAATACGTCGAAAAAGGGTTTAGTCTACTGTGTCAATTGGCAATCAACTGTGTAAATGGGCGATCCACTTTGTCATTATGTAAGATGCTGTGTTCATTTTTGCACCTCTAAATCAACACAGTTTGCATTTTTATAATTGAACTATCTGTCATGTACTAATTTAGCAGCTTGTAATGTTTGATTTACATCTATACACTTTACAGATCGCTTGGGCGATTCTGATATCAAGTTAAACTTATCAGCATCAACATCTACCTGCATTTCCTGCAAAAAATCCAACCTTCTGCGTTGTTTGTTTCACTTCTACAGTGCATCTGGAGAAAAGTTCAGGATTTGGGGCTTGCCGCTGTTTATAAAAACAAAAAGTACGGGCATAAAAAGAAGATGGATTTGTAGATGTTCAGCTATTCCGTTTCTCCCGTTAGACCAAATCGAAGATGGTTATCATGCTGTTCACGAAAGTGATCCATTGCCCATCATGAAAATGTAGGCCCGCGTACTACAAACAACGCAAAAGGTTGGAATAACAAACTAAATCAAGAGGAATAATCTAGACTTTCGTTTTTTAATTTCTTTAATTTTTTCCAGGAGTTGCAGGTAAATGTTGATGCTGATAAGTTTAACCTGATACCAGAATCGCCCACGCGATCTGCAAAGTGCATAGATGTAAATAAAACATTACAAGCTGCTAAATTAGTACATGACAGATAGTTCAATTATAAAAATGAAAACTGAGTTGATTTAGAGGTGCAAACATGAATACAGTATCTTACATAATGACACAGTGGATCGCCCATTTACACAGTTGATTGCCAATTGACACAGTAGACTGAAACACTTTTTCGACTTATTTTATAATCCTACCCAAGCCATTGTTCTATTTGCCAGTAATGGGATTACGGAGGATGATCGCTAGATTCCACAGATCGACCATGGACACACAATCGCTATAGTTACAGAGAATACGGTACTTGAAAAAAACTGCTTTGAGCCGCCGGTAAGTTACCCAATTGACATAGTTTACATCTAAACGCATACAATAACATATTAGGGTTTTTTTGAAAAATAGGACGAATTGTAAGCTTTTACTAATTCTTGGTTTATGAACCATCTAACCAATTTATCCGTGTTGTACCTATCAAGTATTCAGCTTTGAGCAAGTGTATGTGCTGGTATTTCAGTCCACATTTCAGATTTTTACATTGAGACCGTTATTCGCACCCACAAAACACAATTACAAATAATAACAAACTATAACTTTAATGTACACTAGGTACTCAGATTACTAACAATTCAAAAGATAAACAATAAATCATCCTTTTTTACCAACAACATTTAATAAAAAGTAAGAAAACTATTGTCACACAAATAATACAAACCTAAAAAAAGGAATACAAAATCACTATTTACTAACAAACAATACCAAGCTAAACGTTAATCCCATCCCCTTAATTATACACACGAAACCCTACTAACTATGTAAATAATAATTACGGCAAAATTATTGCCAATAATACTACGCTAATCCAAAAAAGCACAAGAAATTTACCATTCTGTACGAACTAAAAAGATTCAGCGCACAAAAACCATAAATAAATATCGTACATATTCAGCAAGCAGCGATGGGTTTAGCATCTCGCGCATGCACTTGAAATTGTATTTAAAGCAAGGCAAAACACACTGGGTTTCAATTTAAAATTACACGCGCAAGTAACGGACAGACAACTTTTGTACCACAACAAATGTTTTGACATACCAAAGGGGTGTTCTACAATTTTTGTTGTTTCAACATGTGATTACATAAATCGTAATCCTTGATTTACATAAACTGTGTACGTCTAACTTATAAGTTCTTTGTATGTCATCATCGCGGTGAAAAGATCTCCACTGACACAATTTATAAACACAGGAGCAGAAGTTGACTTCATAACAAAGCTTTTGCCGTCTCCTAAACTGAAAGGTTTATAGCTCGTTTCACTTTAACTATGTATTTTCTATCAACGCAATTTGACCAACGATCCTGTCTCCAAGTGTTTATCGTCTCCGATGTCCATCGGTACTGCAACCCACCAAGAAATAAAAAGAAACACCAAAACATAAACGGAGCCGTCAAAAAGAGTACCAGTATACTACGAATAAAAAAATCGATGGAGTTCCAGTGGAAAAATATTGTACAAAAGCAAGTTGACATTATTGCCCTTAATATTGCTTCCTGGTAAAAAAATATAAACCCGACTTCCAAGTTTAACAAATTTGCTAAAATTTCCAGGGCCCTCCAATTTGTTAATTAGTGGTGTGGGTTTTTCCGTAAGATGTTGTTCGTTTTGTAGTTTGGTTCGCCAATCCTCAATTCTTTCTAGTTACTTGGAGCGTAAGAACTAGATAAAGTAGTAAACTGTATCCAATATATCCAACTGCTGACGTGACACCCAATGCGAAATGGGCAAACCAACCACAAACAAAAACGTACACCGGCCATGTCACTACTCTGGAATCGATTGTAAATAACAGGTACGAAGAAGCATAAGGTCTGTAAAAAAAATCGACACCTACCATGATTCCCATTAATACGCAAGAGATGTAAAATCCAGCAAGAAAAAACACTTCCACAGCAATATTCAATAACTTATCCTGCCACGTGAAAATGTAGTGCGACATATACTTTTCCTGGAAGTCTGGGAAGAACTTTAACATTCCATTTAAAAATTGACAGCAGCTTTCCGTTTTAAAAACGTAACAAGTCATAAATGCGGAACAAATGAAGCAAGAGAATATAACCAAGAGGGTGTAATTACACTGTTCGATTTGTCCAGACTTATATTGATAATGTAGATGGGTGGGCAGAACAATAGAGGCGTATGCAGTTGTCCATAACCAAGCGTGTGCGATACGAAACCAACTCCAGAAATGAATATAAAGTTTTCCCTTCGTAGTGTTCATGCGGTACGGTGAGAATCCAAGTTTGTTGGTAAATTGTGCGATGAAAGTAAAGAAAATCACAGTTACATCTGAGTACATTTTGGGATAAATGAAAGAGATTGTAGGTGAAGATTTTGTCTGTTTGTTGGATGGAAAGTATTAAGGTCCGTGGGTATAAAGCGAAATAGAAATATATTGTATGGGTGTGGTCATTTAAAGCAAAGAAGAATTTGGTTTATCAAACTCCTCGCACAAGTATACACAATGGTATGATAGTTTATGTGTCTGAATGTAGCACATTTGTTTTAAGTAAATGTACTTGCTAATGTTCCCCCATTTAATTCCACAATCCGGCATTGAACTAATATTACGATTTGCTAATAATACATTTCAAATTGTGTTTTACAAACTTGTATTTTACTTACGACAGACCAAACCTCAAGACAGAAAAGACACATAACATACAATTGAATTTACCAAGATATGAAAGTTTAATTACAACAATTTAATATAAACGACATTTTCGGATATGACTACAACTAAAATTGGGTTGAAATATTTTCAACTTGGGTAATTTCAAAATATAAACACTTTAAACAGACTCGTATACAGCCTGTAACAAAATGTATCGGACACTTAATTTTTTGCAAAATTTTTCCAATTGAATTGGTCTTCTTGGTTGACATATGTCATAACTCGGACACATTAGTA
>JAHZNB010004172.1:0-19850 GCA_027744295.1 Callyntrura guangdongensis
GCAGAATATATATGTGTTCGTTAAAGCCAAAAAACTTAAACAGGTCTTTCGTCTTTCTACAAACAAAATTACACATACATTTCACAGTCATTATCACAGTAAAGCTATTCTACACGAATAAGTGTGATGCATCGCTCCCACGGTCTCAAATGTTCGTAATCTTACTGACCCGGTTCTAATTACAGTTTTACTGTTTAAGACACAGTCACAAGGTACCTACTTTGTAATAATTAATTGTGTTGATGTAAATACATGTTGCAACGGTTGCGAGTACAATGTTTGGTCAAACGTTACAGGTTTTTTGAATGTCACACCAGTGAGGTCAATAATTTTATTTTGATACAGGAATATAACAAGAGCTGTATGCACTGGGAGCAGTCAGAGTCAGAGTAGTGGGAGTGAGACAGAAAATCGTTGATTACAGTAATCAGTAAAACTCTTGTTAAAAACCTCGGTATTTTTAATTTTGCAATGCTACAATGGTGAGAAAAGAGACAACATTATACCTTAGCATTTTGTATCATTCATTATCCATCTTGATGACGGTTGTGGTAACATTTTTGTCTGTCGTTTCTTCATGTCAACATTCATAATTTTCATTTGTGTGCATTGCCAATAGAACGTAACTAAAAGCCCAAAAGGTGTCGATATTTACCTGTCAGTGTCATACTTGCTGTAATACGTAATAAACCGCTGTAATGTAACTGCAGAAATACTCATAGAGTACGTTCCTTTTATGCTAAAGGCTATCAGCACATGATATACTTATATAATAAATTAAAATACTTTCTCCATCCATGGGAAACATTTTGACCTCATATAGGAACATTTTTTAAACTCATCTCTGTACGCGCTTTCCATTGAGCCATCATTTTAAATATTCATATATTATATGAAATACTGAGGCAAAGTACTTTCACCCGCCCCACCCTTGGGGTTTACTGACATTGCTTAAAATCAAAATCAGCACTGCAGTACTCAAATTGGTTGGATTTTGTCAATGTGGTCAGAAGCGTCTTTACGGAGAGACAGACCGAAACGGCTCAATTATAAC
Organism: Callyntrura guangdongensis; assembly: GCA_027744295.1. Classification (NCBI taxonomy): domain Eukaryota; kingdom Metazoa; phylum Arthropoda; class Collembola; order Entomobryomorpha; family Paronellidae; genus Callyntrura; species Callyntrura guangdongensis. The sequence goes on from JAHZNB010004172.1 coordinate 1,055, forward strand.
TAGTTGAAATGCTTTCAGCAATAATGTAACAAGAGCTGAATGGAGTCACACTCTGAAATCTGTCTACTTTGTGTACCTTCATCACCTTTCAAATGTTGAGTACTACTGACTACTTACCTACACCGTACCAGTGGCAATGCAAGCTACCTCATCATTATCATCATCACCGTAACTCAGACACAAAAAAGGTTCGTCGTGGCTGTAAGGAGCCGGTTTGTCCCGCCTGCACGTGCTGGTTTCAAGGATCAGGAACAAACAATTTTCGAAGAGCAAAATCCATCATCGATTGTTAACTCCTCGTTTATAAAGCACTCTCCGTTGCATTACGCATTTCAATTGCATTGATTACGATTGTATTGTGTTACTCCCCGTTATTAGTTTACGCTCTACTGTAGAGCCTCTACAGTCCCTTTCAAAAGACCTGGTTCAAAGTAGGGAAATAAAAAAAGCGCACGTCGCAAACAAGCTACAAAATAAATCAGATGCTGATGCATACGACAAAGTGAAAACAAAGCACGCAGCAATTTGAAAGCTTGAATAGCAAACAAAAAATAAACAAACATAAAAAAATAGCTGCATGATTTCCCTTTCAATTAGGTATACAGCTTTAGCCAAGATTCACACCCATATTTGTCATTGTACAAGTTCTTATACTGACGATGAGTAAATACGTTTCCCCATGGTATGTCTTTGACAGTTACTCAATCGACACATTTAAGTAGCTGGCATTCTTAATGTAATTTTTGCCATTAACTCCAACATACACCTAACAAAAGTACATCGTCGAAATTGATAAACTCTGTAAATATCTGATTTATGAATACAATGAATTCTATGTTATAAATTGCTAATAGTCGGTTAAGCATCAGAAAGTAGAGGGGGGGGTGCAACGTTGTTTAACTAGTTGACATACCAGACGCGTTTCCGTAGTGGGACTAATTACACTCCAAAGCGGCAATTAGTTCGCATAAAGAAAGTAGTAGTTAGGGATATAATATTAGAAACGATATATATAATAATATCAACAAATGTTGAATAAGCAATGCGCTCTCTTTTTAATTCAACGGGCTTTTTGTAGTTAGTTTTTTTAGAAGCGTTGATTACGAGTTGTTGGTCTACTAGAAAAGAATGGACTTCGCATTAACATAAAATAATACATACCTAATACTAATATTATATGTAATCTTAACCTCTCCTAGCCGGCAAACCATGAATGATCTGGAAAACTTAAAAGAAGAACAACGAGCTCTAATCTGTTCATTGCAATTTGTCGTGCAGATGTAATAGTAACAACAACATCAACTCTCTCAAGAGTATTTCTTCCGAATCATTCCAGTGTAATGAAATGCTTGCGCTTGAAATGCGCGTTGCCCATTACTAGCGTAAGAAATAAGAACTCTCATGCCGCAGCACAAAATATTATGCTGCTTATATCCACAATTTAACAACCACTTTTGTACTTGGCAGCAAATATATATCTGGTCTGATGTTAAGATTATGATATGAGAATTCTCATGGAATGCATGTATTAAAGATAACGATGCACGACGACGTTATTTCTTATATATAGCAAGGAAATTAGAACGATTTCATATTCTAATTGCTATCTTCCTCCTCCTTGTATCTTGTGAGTGAGTTCCATGAATTTTCTGCATATCGTTCCAATGGAATTCAAAATTAAATGTTTTATGATGACTGAAATAATAAAAGTATACTTTACATTCCGTTGCTTACATATTATATTACAGTGCAGTTATTTCTTCACAATATGGGCAATAAAATACGAAACATTGCATGTATGTACCTATACATACATGTGTTAATTGCTTTGTATTGCATTACATGTCATTATTTGTTGTAACGTTTAAATGGGAAATAATTAGTGCTTCGTACACCAACTACTAAAACACTGTTTAACGGTTGTTGGCTGCAAACAATGCGCTTCACATACAAGTCAGAATCACAAGCACTTGACCACAATACAACAACAAGCGTTCAGAGTTCATGGAAATGGAAACCCGAGTAACTGACTGTAATAGCTACTACGCGGCTTATACCGCTGATGAAGATGATCATTTTGAGTGGAAACCCACGCAAGTATCAAATGTCTGACGAACTGTTGTTGAGAGACATGATATGTGTAAAAAATTATTCTTCGTTTGAAGGAAAGGGTAAGGGATGACAGAAGGTTTTCCCCTCTTTATTATTGTGGTGAACTAATTTTTATTTGGAAAACGTAAAGATAATATTTCACCGTGTACTATTTTCACGATTAGTGAGGATATGTTGACAGTCATCTAATAATAAAAACGCTTACTATGCAGTGTCATGATTGGCGTTGTCGTACAACTTTAATGTAGTGAAACCTCCAGGCTGTCGATACGATGTAAAATCGTGAATTTTAGAAGTTGATGGCTACAATTGCCAATTCAAAGCCAAACAGAAGCAGCAGCTGTAGAAGGCAACTAAAATAACAGGACATATTTTATTTAGGAGTAACTGGTTTGTATGGAAGGCACGTTATATGAGCACATTGACCTTCGTAACAAAGATAATCATTTATGTATCCATTGTTATCGTTACATGGTTCACGTCATATCATTTTACTGAACTAATGCGCTCATTTTAGGTAGGATGTTAATTAAGACATCATTATAGTTAAAACTAAACTAGGTTCCCTGTAGGTAATTCAAAAAGCGTGAATGTGCGAAGGATCATTTATTTTCCAAATGTTATCGTTATCGTCTTTGTGCCGTGATCATGATTATGACGTTATTTTGGCGTTGCCTCTTATTAATCATTTGCAAGCATTCACATGTATACATTACAATTACAACAACGGGTGTACTTAACAGAAACGGAATAGAGGGAGGCATTCTTATTTCGACTTGTATTGTATCGCCCCTCTTATATCATCAAGTGCGTACATTTTTAGTTCAAACTCATCCTTTTATTCATAAGTTAATAGTAAAAAGTGTGAAATGAGAATTTATAATTACATTACCCGATGGCATGAGAGAAAATCGTTTCATAGTAATAAAAATCAAGGAATTTTTTACCTTTGATACACGTTTCAAATACAATCCTGTCTTTGACGTATTATAAATCCTTTGTTGTTTGCATTTGCAGTCTTTTGTTGTGCAACGTAATGGTGTTTATCTTATGAAACTAAGAGTACTTTGCCATAATTCGAAAAACTGAACTTACTTTTGTTTGCTAATAAAGAAAGCATTGTCTCAAAGTTGTGAATACGACTTTTAGGAAGCTATTATAGCGCTGGACCAGCAATACGTTAAGAAATTAAAGCTCTTGCGGTACCCGTGCTCATAGCAAGCGATGAATACATACATATGTGTAGAAGTCATGTTTTGCATAATGATGTTGTGGTTATGCTACCAAATGATAGGGGTTATATGTATATCTAATACTAATTCAACCCCAAAAATTTACATGTAAAATTTCTTCGGAGTCGCTTTGCCCTCAAGCATGCAGAATCTTTTCTGTGTTCCGTGAACTTCTACATTATGTATCAGTACGCCTATACATAAACGCAAGGGTTTGCATGCATTCTGTTCGTGTGAAACTGCCATTAGGATTATATAGCAAACAGCTAGCTGTAGGAGCTGGGACAGGAAGGAAAGGTAATAGTATTGAGTAGACAGTCTATATGCGACTGGAGCTAGCCATCTCGCAATGCCCCATATTTTTAACCATAATAGGTATGCCCTATTGTTATTTGTGGTAGTTTTTGTTGTTTGTGTTGTCTGTATGCTGCTGTCTAAACTTTTTTTCATCGATTTTCATGTTATCAACTACTGAAAAACTATTCAGTAGTTAATGAGGTTGTCTTCTTGTCTGTCTGTGTGTCTGATGACACGATAACTTTTGAACGCAAACGAATTTTTAATTTCTGTTTTCGCCAATCGACAGATAAGCTCAGTAGCTTTTATGAGTTCGTAGATGTGGGTTTGGGGTGTTCCCTCTGGGGGTCAGCGGGAGGGGCGTAATTTTTTTCAAATGACAACCATAGCTGAAACTTGATATACACATACATAATGAATAGCTGTGACGTTTTCCAAAGTTTGGCCCAAAATAGTTGACCCCTTTGACCCAAGGGGGCGTCAAACCCTGAAAACTGTTTCGACTATAACTTCTAAACTACCACTGACAAGACAAGGGCTATAACACATGCCAGCATGGCATGTCACCTCCTTAGCTTGGGGTAGAAACATGAGACCCCCTTTCATTTTTCGACGTGGATGGTGGTGGGGTGGGTGTTTTGGGGAGGGAAATAAATTTTGAAATTATGTTTTTGGCAATCGATAGAGTTGGTTAATACTTCAGATTAGCCCCAAGATGGACGTTTGGACTCAATTTAGTAACTTGAAATTTTTGTTTGATAAACGGGAACAGTTACAAAACCAAAAAAACCAATTGCATACACCCGCTAGATAGCATTAGCAGTATGCTGCGCTCAGCTTTCTCGTATATAAATATAAATATATAAGTATATATATATATATAAATACAGTAATCGAAAATCGAATGTCAACAACAATGTCAAAACTAGATTCCCGTCAACAGCTTTTTCGGATACGGCCTGACGTATGGATACCACAATGCAAAATTCCAGCTAAGCTTGTCCTGAAATCATAATTATATAGACGTTACAAAGTTGGAGCATTTTTCGTTTAATTACGATCACGAAGAGCAAGGAGTTTAAGGCTAAGAACTAATACATGTATATTTTAAACCATAACATGATTATTACAAAGTATAGTTTATATTTATTACTGTTACTGGTTGATTTAAACAGTTCATTTTGAAAATTCTACACATACATTAGTGTTTTCAGTGTTTTTCATTCATATTATTGTTCCGATTGATACGGAGAGAAGAACAAACAGTTATGAAATTAACTCTGCATAAAATTACCTGGAGGGGATTTGAAAATTCTACACATACATTAGTGTTTTCAGTGTTTTTCATTCATATTATTGTTCCGATTGATACGGAGAGAAGAACAAACAGTTATGAAATTAACTCTGCATAAAATTACCTGGGATATTTTCTGTTTGTCACCAAAAAAAATTAAAGCGATCGCTCATATTGAACTGGTCAGAGATCTACAACCTAGCGTCGGACTGGTAAAAAATAAATTAAATCCCTTTCTCAGGAGTGATGCCGCCTGATAGGGATCGACGGTTTTATTCGCAACTACAAAAAATAATAGAAAAAATAATAAGTTGATTATTGCATGGTTCAAGCCTGCTTGCACCTGCAAATCCGATCAACCCTCTAATAAATTATTCACGAGGAATAAGCTTTTAAGGTAGGACAGGATTGCTTACTTCTCGTGCTGTCATGTCTTTGCTGAAATCTAGAATATATAATGCATCATATAATGACCAACCCAATACCACAAATGGTTACGTACATAGTACATATGGTGGCGACTTGGCGTATAGTAGCTGATATGTAGATAAACATATGCATGTCCACTGCCTTCTGAAGTTCTGACTACTCCATTCCATACAGTAGTAAATCAGCAAATGGCAAATAGAGACATTTTATTGAAAAGATAATGACATACCAACATAATTGTGGTAGTAGTTGTATTACGTACGCCACACAACAGCAGCTAAAACAACAACTACTAATACTGAATTTTGCAAGTTAGATAACATTTCGATATTTCACTGAACCAGATTATTTTCCAAAAACAGACGATTGCCTGACACCCTCACATTGTGTCAGGGAAAAAGAATTGTGTCTAGTATAAGTTTATTTTTAAAATGTAATAACGAGATTGCTAATCTACCAAAAACAGAGAACAATTGGTAGTCCTGGACTAGAATTGATTTAAATTATCTGTGTTTCAGTTATAAAAACTTTGTTAATTTTCCTGTCCATCCATTCCTTCGTGCTCCTCATTATTGTTATTTTCGCTGCTCGACATTCTCAATGCATCCACGATAACGTAAATGTATCCATTTTATGATGATATATGAAATGAAATTTTTATCATTATCATCACTGGTTTTTACTGTCATAATTTCCCTTTAATTCACTCACTCCTCTCAGCAGCAGTCAGTCAAAGTACAAAACCGAGTTTCTCGTTCAGTTTCTCTTTTCTGTTACTACTGCTGCGACTGCTGCTGCTGCTACTCATCAGAACTCAGAACCGTGTCATGCTTGAGAGACCACACAGTTGACTTTTGTATGTAACCTGATACAGAAGATCATTATGTCGGATGCATGAAGGGTCTGGTTGGATTGCTTTATATACTTTGCTTTTCTGCGTTTTAAGTTTCTACCTACCATAGTGCAAGTTATACGGTGTCAGGCAGGATCAGGCAGCTCTTGTGTTTAGGTGGGTAGACGCAAAGTAGTCAATGTGTGACGAATACAAAAGAAAATTGGCTCTGCCCTGTAATATGCTATATATACTTGATTAAATATGAGATCACAAAAACGACCAAACTTGTATTGATTAGCAAGGACAATGGAACCCTAGCTTTTTCATCAGACAGATATTTTGAAGTCAAACTGGTACTCTCCCAAGATAATCTGAAAATGTCACTTGAGAAGTCGCAGTTTCGTGATTGTGAGCTGTGTCTATTTCCATCATTATTGACGACTACCAGCCAACGCAGCGTGACAATAAACCGTATAATGATCAAAAGAAGTGAAACTGATTTATGTGATGTACATATATACATTCATTGGTGCAGCACAATGACATTTATGTTTCGTATCTCTTTGAAAATAAACATTAGCGGCTAACGAAAAAGAGTCGTTTTTGTTCAAATTATGAAATTTTGATAATGAACAGGATTCCCCAAAGTTTGAAAAAATGAATGAACTTTAGAGAAAATCAGGAAAGTAGAAAATGCTTTTTAAAATCATTTTTTCTTACCTCTTAAAAACAGCACAAAATTCTCGTGCCAGTTGAATTGCTCCCTACCCATGTAGCGCAGTGATGTCCTGCTTGTATGTGAACCAAGAACAATGTAGAACGGGTGGATTTGTGTAGGTTGAGTGCGCGCTTAATGCAGACGAGACGAAACCGAGTATGGTGTGAGTCATTGGATGATGGTTTCTTCCTTGCCCATATAAATACACCATAATAGCAATACAATATTCACTCGAAAGTAAGGGTCCTGACCGACAGACGTTGAAGCTTAACCAGTAAATAGATTTTTCATTGCTGGCAATACTACTTAGTATTGATTTTCATAACTTTAAACGTCATGTTGACTTGCCACTTAATAAAAATGTTGAATATCATTTAACCGAAAGCAAATTAAAAAGTCGGAGAAACAATAATGCGGAAAAAGCAAAAAAACAACACGCTAAAAATGTTTAAATTGTTTTATTCCGAGTTTTACAGGTACATTGAACGATCAATTGTCGTGGGTGTGTGATGCTGTTTGTTCTGTGCGATACAGCTAACGAGGAACTGCTGCAATGGTAGATGAAAATGTTGGCGCAGCGGCGATTCTGCTGTGGTGACGATAGCGTTTATTGTCCACAATCCAAAGCTAAAGGTAAAAAAAGACATTCGTACACACAATGTAGTTTACCTGTCACGCATCCGTCTGCCTGTTTTGTATTAAATGTATAGTACCTGTATACGAAATACGAATATTTGATTATACACCTGGTTGTTACAACAACGTTACTCGCTCGCAACGCAACAACAGTGCCAGAGAAAGAGAAGTAGTTGTATTGATACAAATGAAGGGAGTCGAATCATGTAATCACTGGTAATCACAATACCCGTTTGCACTCAACAGTGTAAAAGGCAAGTACGTAAGTCACAAGTAGCGCGGTTTCGATGCATGGCTAAATAAACAATTTTTAAATTGTTTATTGTTTAAATTTTAAAATTGAATGTTGATGAAGTCTCAGCTTTAACACAGTTATGTTTTATCGTTTTTCATAATTAAATTTATTTTCAAAACTCTTCATGTAAATATGCAAACAGGAAATATGAGTCATAATTGCTCATAAGAGACACTGTGCTGAAAATTGCTAATTTCAGCATTATTAAATTATACTTTGCACCTACGCTATAAAGATTAACTAAATCATGCTTCACACATTCTGTTCACAAATTTTTAAGTTCTGAAAGAATCGGAGTTTCATACATTTCGGTAGCACAAAGTAAAAACAGTAAACCAACCTTTTAACACCGGTTAATACATTAGCTTGTAAAATTATTTCCAATTCTATCTTTAACAAATACTTGTTTATTGTTATAGTGCGAACGTAATTCGTTTATGTTGTGGTGGATGGACCGACAAACGTCACTAACCATCATATAAATGCTGATTAGAAGACCATCTCATACAGTACCACCATCCCTCAGCAACCCAGAAACATTTTACCTGATTGTAGCGTCTCTCATTCAGCATTTCTCCTGCCGAGTTTACAAGCTTTATCAAGTGACTTTCTCACTTAATAACTTAACGTTGTCTGTCCGTCCAGACGATAACTCAAAAACGGTTTAAATTTTGGAATTCTGTTTTCGCCATCGGATCCTCATCCCTTAGGCTCCCCTGGGAATGATTTTGAAGTTTCCAGGTGAAACCATGTGGCGCCCACAGGTCACTGAGTAACGGTTAGGAATTTTGAAGTTATATTTCAATAATCAATAACACATTCCCTATGGACTTGGCAAGAGGTTTGGGGGGAATGTTGAGCGAAAATCGAGTAATTCGCCACTTTGCTACTATTACTTTGTAAGCATATTCATTTTCTCGTTTTATGTTATAACTGCCAGCCAGAGCCAGTGCTCCCCGTGTTACTCTTTTTCTCATTGTCGGCCTTGTCGTTGTGTTGTGTCTAAAGCCACAATTACGATTTTGATACAATGAGAACGTGGATTTTCATACAAGTAGTAGTTTTTCGAGTGAAAATAATAATTGTGTGGACGTTTTGTTCTGTTCTGTATGTATCACTAGATTGTACACATCTTTAATACATATTATATATCATGCACCGTGTTGTTTATTATTATTGATTGTCGCAAAATCGTTGAGTACGAGGGTAAAAAGATTAAAAATTTATTATAATGCATAATATTATGTTAGATATATTATCTAAACGTGTCCATAAGTTTTTAGTTTATGTTAGGTCCCTGATGAATATACAGAACTAGACAATGAACCTACGGTCAAGCCTACAAGATATCATTAATTGGGCGCGTGCATTACGGTTAACAATATTTACACCACAGTTAAGATTCTGTATTCATGACAATCTATATTTTGGTAAAATGATCAAGCCAATTTAAGATGAAATCATTTTATCTTCAATAAATAAATTCAAACGTTTACCCTGTGAGCTGCGTGAAAATGCATGTTTAGCTTTTTACTTAAAATAGTTGCGTTTATAATGGTAAATGCTAATGCTACTTATTAGTAATTTACAAATTCGGATGCAACAAATTGGATGATTGCATTTGTATTTGTGATGTATTTATTGCACAAGAAGTCTGTTCCTCAACAGCTAAAAAACATGAATTGTATGCTTTTATGTACATTAACATAATTATTAAGGTTTTATCAATTCACGACTGAATCCTTTCCACAACGCGTAAGTACAGTAAGTTTATTTCATTCGCTCAAAATCACCGGTTTGCTTTAATGTGCCACATGTGCCAAAACTATATCATTATATCTGCATTTATTTGGTTCTTTATTTAAAGATCTGATTAATCTTTTAAGGGGGGCGTAAAAAAGTTATTGACCGATCTTATTTTAGCAATTTATCTCTCGTGGATGTAAATCACTGTGCGTCAAAAGCATGAGTATCGATAGTGCATGTCTTGGGATTTCTAATGATATGCCACTCTTGGGTTAAAATGCATATGGTGAAGAATATCGTGCCCCCATGTTGAAATCTTGAATTTGCATTTTTCCCGTTTTTAAAAATTTGGATGCAAGTTAACTGTCCTCATACGCATGCATTTAATTAATTTAAGGAACAAAAATAGGAAAGGTGAGTTCACTATGAGTCTGTAAACATGTTTACACAGTACAACATAAGTCATAGTCATGTCGTGTTTATTTTATCTGGTCGGAATATCATGTAATAAAAAAATTGGGGATAAAAATTAGTTTCTTAATATAGGCTGGTTTTAATTGTTTAAAGTCCCATGTATATGCTTCTCAGGTCAATGTAGTATCTTTATAGAAGAACTTCCGTCAACGAAGCCCCTACATTGTCCAAAATATTAGGCGTCACAACTTTAAAAAACACATGATTTTCGGAGGTCCTCCAGATAATGGTCCATTTTTTATTGATAGGTCAATAATACTTAATCAAGTAACCTTCTATTACAAAGCCTAAAAAATTCTCTATCTAATGGTATGTAGTTTATCTGCTGCATCGAATTTCAGTTCAGGACTAGATAAGCTCTATCAAATTTTAGTTAATACAGTTTTAAAACTTTGCAAATGAAGGCACTGTTGAAAATGTAAAGTTTTATCCAGAAACATCTCAGGCCTAGAGTAGCACATCATTCGAAAGCTCAAGAGATGCCCTATCGACCACGGTGCTTTCTACACACAATCACCATCATCATCAATTTTGTTGTTACAACTAACTAAATTTCAATACAGATTTTAATGCAAGAATCTAGCTTATTATATGTACGTACAAACTAAAAATAGTAGTGTATTTGTCAACAAAGCCATTTTCATAGTCGATCTGAATATTTATGGTGCCAAAATTATTGCCTACTTTTAGTTGTAGTATGAATCTCTAGTGAAAAGAATTTTGTTTATATTGATTAAATCTTGTACACAAAACAAGTTTCATTGTGAAGCGCTTTAATACCATTATATATTTCATTATGTGTTTCATTGGTGAAACCGCTTAAAAAAGTGATTTTTTATCGTAGCTTTTTAGGAGAAAATCGCAGGCACATTTTGGCCTAAAACACGACATTAAATTAGTATTCAAACTAGCGGTTCATGTAAATTTCGGTGTAAACCATTTGTAGTTGGCAATTATTAAAAATTTTGTCATTTATCACTCTTCACACTGTATATTGTGCATTCCGATACATGGTTAAAGAAAAATTCAACGAGGTAGATTCTATTTTAAAAAATAAGTTATTGTTATTCCGACAATACGTTGGTCTATACCAGCAGGGGTAAGCGAGGGTCTTTTAATAGCTTTCAGAAAAATGCTACCATTATTACCAAAACCAAAAGTCGCTATGTAGGCAGTGCCCACTTAAAATCAGATAGGAGTAATGGTTGAATTGCATGTAGTACAAAGTTTTATTTCTTTTTTCATTTCCAAGTATTAAGTAACGTAACTCCACCAATGGAATAGGTTAATGATTGTCGCAGACGTAAACTCAAATTATGTGGTTCTCCTCTGGTAGACTGGTGAGGAATGTAAGCTGTACTTTTGCATGCAAATCTGAGTATAGTGTAGATTTATTGCTTTTATACCATTTATATTCCTTGTCGGTCGGTGAATGAAAAATATTACAGGTAAAATATTGAAAATAAACAATCTTCTAAAAGAAAAAAAAACTTTCAGGAACACAAAAATCCTTGGCATAACAAATAGCAAAGTATAACATATGCTCTTAATGACTACCTACACTGGATACAAATAAAAAAACCTTAACTTTCCTGTGCAATCTGTTGAAAACGCGACAGTTATCCGGGTAAAACATTTCATTCCAAAAAACTAGGACTTTGTTTTTTAACTGCTTGCAAGTCAACGACAGGAAAAATGTATGCCTGTCTACAAAAAATTGTATGTACACATATATGTGGCGGCGTTCATTATTTTGACTCCGTTAGCCAAAAACTCTAATCACCATCACAGCAGACAACAGAGTAAATGGAAAACGTCACGGTTGGACACATTCGCCATCGCATGTTGTCATGAATCTAAATGTATTACACTAGCTAAATATACATTCATTTCGTACAATATATTTCTGAGTAGGCATATTTCCAACTAATGTGCTAACCCTTGCAATAATAGGTAGAATGTATACCTACACGTAACCAATATATCAAGCATGTCACACACAAACATTTTTACACTTACAATATTTAGTAGCAATTTCCAAAATGTGTGTACCTATGTGGATCTCAGAACTTACACGTTTTTATACTTTTTGTGCTACGCCAGAAATCATTTTGTTTTTATGTATACCTCACCGAAAATCCACAATAGGTGTGCTTTCCGAAAAAATAAATGTATGTCGATTAACTAACTTATTTATTATGAATCAGCGATGTATGTATTGGTGCGGCAAGGAGAAAAGTGAAAATAACATGCCGTTTGGTGGAAACGGTAGGTTTTTAGAAAAAGTCTCATTCCTAGACAAAATGTCCAATGTGGCATAATGTGGCAGTTGCTAGTGTCTCCATTCAAAAGTTAGAAGCTGAGTTGGTAATGGCGTTGAAAGACGTGCAAAGCCCAAAACATAGGTAAAGTTTTATATTATCGTTAGTTGCCTCTACCTTTTCATCAACGGTTACTACGCCGTCACAGGTCGCACTTTTGTCATGTATCCTTTCAGTATAGCCTGCTTTTGTGGATTGTGACTGCACAACAGCAGAGACTGCGGAACGGAGAAAAGAGGGGAAGGTCCGATCCTACAGCGTATCCTGTTATGTTACAAGTCCCCATCAGGAGGGGATTTTTCTTTTATCCCCAGTGTACGCTACCAAGAGGTAACATGCTTCTCCTGATTCATGGGCATGGCGGTGGACGATAAAGGTTGCCACTGACGGCAATATGTTAGGAGCAGGTTGGTTGATGGTAAAATGTTGTACAAACAGTAAGTGGTAGTGGGAGAACTTATGGAAACTGGAAATAACTAACATTGCTTTCTCTATAATGTTCGGTAAATGTCAAAGTAAATGGCATGAATATGAATAGAAGAAAGATTTGAGTCTCGTGTTGTTTTGCAGGATGTTCACAATGAGATTGGGATGGATGTCGTCTGACGATATGTATGAAACCTATAATATATAATTACTTACTACCAAAGACAAAGTTGTCCCATAGACCAGAACTTTGACAAAGAAGAAGTTACTGTCTGGAGTAAAGCTGATAGTGCCATGCACCCAACATATTACCGTTTACAATTGTACTACGATACAAATTATGTTTCTTAGTTGACAGCATTTCCTCAATTCTCAAACTTATACAATGTAAAACAAAAGCCAGGGACAAAAATTTATAACTTATTATGATTGGTACTTGTCATGATGGTATTAGTTTTGTTTTACAATATTACTGCTCAAAGGCTGGTGCCGTTGTCTACGCGGTTACACGGTCAACAAGTCAAATGTTTTAGTAACCAGGTAAATTTGATTTTCCAAAAGTCTAATTTCAGATTATATCGTAAAACGGGCAGTTGTTTGTACATTGTACATACAGCTCCACGTTATTCAATTATTATTGCTGTACACTATAAATGCATTGTGTGAAATGAAAAATACTTGGTTTGGTTCTCCTGTGCCAGAATGCTGGTGAGAATTTTTGGTAGCATTCTACCGTTTATGTATAAGATCAATAAATGTAGATTTCTGTGTAAAAAAGTAAAGTAAAGAATAGCCTTTTGAGCAGCGGTAGAAAAAAATGCTCGAGTGTGCTAACTTTACTTCTGTGCAAGTCAATCCAATGTGATTCATCGTCCTCATTTTCACGTTTTTTATGGTGTCGGTAGCAGTCAGTACCAGCTCCTTTGCCTGTTCTTATTCCCAAACGTACGCCCATTAACGATAGTTTTATTTTTTCTGACCCTACCACCTCCATTACATATTATGTGTGCTTGAAACCATTGTAACCCTGCATTTTTCTTCGGAAAGTAGAAGGAAAGTGGAAATAAATGTTCATGCAAGTTCGTGTGTGCACAAGTAAGAAACAAAAACTGTCCTGGCATTAAATAAAACTTTTACTTTACTTGCGTCAGTTCGCCAGTTTCTCCGTAAACACAAAGCCTGAAAGAAGTTTTCCTAAAAGCCATTCGATTTCTATTATAGCAATTAAATTGCTGCCGCAAAGAAATACCGTCACACGCTTCACGATAATGTTACCACTATGTAGTACTTTAGCTCTAATAACACATTATTCGGGAACGAGTAGTGCAATTTATCCAGTGAGAGATAGTATCATTTACTCGAATTTCAAGATTGTTCTTTTTTAATTACTCTCATTTACTCTACAATAAATGAGATTTTACTGGAATGAATTCAAACGATGTATCTTAACCAGACATTTCATAAGTATCTTTTGAACGGGGTTAAGTAGATAATGGGATGCGGTATTCTAACGGATCAATGACAACGTTCAACATTGAGAAAGTAATCTTTACTGATAATATTTAAACTCAGAAATGGTCGTATTGGCCTTTTTTGTGTCAATGTACTGTATTACACAAATAATTGGATTATTTCTGTACAATCATGTTGAACGTTATCATATATTCTTTACTAAACATTGCTTATTTCCACGAAACAGACACCAAATAGCAAGAAAATAGTAAAACATTTTTTAAAAACGACTTTTTCAAAGTTCACTTCAAGTCAAATGGAAACTAAAATCATACACATAGGTTTGGATACGATGCATAATATTTTGATGTTAGATATTGTAAAGAAAAGATCGTAAAAAATGTACTCGCGTAGGTACACAGAGTAAAGGTCTGTTGTAGCAAAGAATGAAACGAGTAGGGGGATAGATTAAGAGAACATCATCCTAGGAACAAATAGTAATATCAGCAAGCAAACGGAGCAGTTGTAACAGAAGAGAAGCAGCAACAAAAACGGAACAAAAGTAATTTCTTCAAGTTCAGCAGTTGCTACCCTATTATGTGCACAGTCTGCTGTTGTTGCTGCCAAAGGAACATTTTTTTTAAGAAAAGGAGGAAACCAACGGAGCAGAAAGTACAACTAACTCTTTTAAAAAACCTACCCTCAATCATCATTCAAGGCATCAAATTAAACGCGCTTTTTCTGCAAAACAAGTATGTCTAATTTGGTGTTTTTTCTAGCTTTTTATTATAATTCTGCATTGTGTATTGACGTTACAGCCTAAAAATGTATAACTACAGTCATGGCAGCCATGCATTATCATTATTATTACTAAATACGTTTCTGTGCGCAAGAGTCATTTTTTGTTGTTGAAAATAAGTCAAGTTGAAACTGAAAAAGGCATTCACTTTAAAACTTCACCTGTTTCCTTAAAATGGAAGCGTGATGATGATGATGATGATGATGATGACGACGATGGATCTATCTGATTTTATTATACAATGGCATGACTTCTCGTCATGGAAACCTCGCAAGACTTATATTATGTATAATAGGTTGCTATCACATTCACAATATTAACTAGCTGCACCTAATATTTATACATTCACCGGCAAAATAAGTGGCAGTTCTAATAATAAACTAGCTCTTCTGTGGAAGTAAGTAATAATCATAATGCGCATCCTTATCATCGTCTCAGAGATGGACCATAGTTTTGCACCTCTGTCTCTGAATGGTAAGAATTTTTTAATGTTGTTCTATACTCAGCATAAAAAAGACAGGCAGGTAAGTAGTAGAGTTATTTATAAGCAGCTGCCCAGGCGAGGGACTGTGAATGAGTTGCAGATGCAGTGCACTGGATTGTGAAAACAGCCACCGTTTGGGTAGTACTTTGTACGTTCTGTCTGTGTACGTTTTGCTTTGATGCAAACATTTAACACGTGCTATAATGTATTCCTCTTCTCCCATTTCACAAGAGAAAGAGAGACGTGTCTTTTTAGCAGGGAGGGAAGCTGAATAGCAGCCGTACCTAATAGTACTGAAGTAATGCAGCCACAAATAACCTTTATGTGTGTTTAAAATTTCTTATCAAAGCCAAGTATCTTGAAAGTTATTTAATTCATAATAATTTCACAAAACACTGTATGATAAATAGCGGTAGCGCTAATAATGAGGGCATTGTTGAACATCTGAAATGATGTCCGTCCGTCCTTAAATGTTTAGCAGAGTTGACAAGTCTTCGCGTTACCCCTCTAAACTGGTGGTGTTCAGCATATTGTACCTCGAAGTACCATGAAACTTGCAAAATGCACTTCCGTCAAGCCAACCATCCTGAACCTCCGGCGGGCATTATACTCTTAGCCCATAGTTCGATGATATATAATCCAGACTGAAGTCAACAATTTATTTTAATTTGTGTATTGAGCGACTAGTTGCCATTTTGTATGCTACTAATTACAAAGTTAAAAAATTCATAAGATTTTAGCGCTACTTTTATACGCTATGTAATTGTGGCTTTATTGCTTGAACTTTTTTAAAAACTAGTATACTCGTAATAACGTAATTCTTTTCTCGCTTGTACTTTTAACAGGTTTGGCTCCACTGATTTCATTTTTCCTGGTTGCTTCCTTTGGAGTTTCTCTTTTCGACTCAACTCAGCTCATAGTAATGATCAAGTTTGCAGGTTTAAAGTCTTATTATTACTGCTTTTATTAATACAAGAAAAGACGCTGTAAAAATACTATAGAGTGTTTTGTATTGTATTTAACACTTTTTTTTATATATAAATACGTGTGCATAATATCGTAACATCCGGTCGTCGTTTGCATTTGCTCACCTTGAATTGGGGAAATAAAATATTATCGTTTACCAGAAATTGCATGTCAACTTCTTGGTGGATGATACAGATGTACGCACTCACCGAAGAAATATGTACTCGAACGATTTTTATGCGAAACCATTACAATGATTTTGATATAATATACAAAAGAGTATAATAATTTGTACGGATTGGATACCTATGTATGTATTTTCATTGGAAAATGGAAATGGTGGATGTGGTAATTTAAGCTACATTCTTAACACTGAACGCACACACACAAAATGTTTTTTTTTCTGGTATAAGGTTGTATTATTTCGTAAAGTTAAAGCAATCGATTGGGAAAATGACAGTTCTTGTGAGGTACGTACCTACAAACCATTTACGCGCGTCGACTCAAGCAAAGTAGGATAGAATGAGAAACTACTTCCATGGAAACTGGGTGTGAAAAATAAGTACTATTATGCTTCTTTCAATTCACAGAATTCACGTTCAGGTGATTTTGTAAGTGTGTATGTATGTGTATGAGAGAGAGAGAGAGAAGACGTGAATTCCGGTGGGTATTGAAGCATAACCATTTTCGAAAAATATTCATCATTCGGCGAGATAATCTTTTTTGCTTTACCAACTACTAGTGTTTCTTGCGATAAATAATCTTCACTGTAACTCCACTTGGTTTTATAATTTCTATTAGCAACTTCGACAGCGTTCGTAAGAGAGCCTATTTGCGGGTACGACCGAGGCCGAGGTGAATGATCATGTAGTGGTCGTGTACAATGCGTATTTACAGGTAGCATGTGAATCGATGAGAACTTGATTACTGTAAAGCCACCACAAAGTTTGATCAATCTTTCATTGTTTTTGCCGTTGTGCTTTGAATGGTCCATTTCAAAGGTTTTTATGACGATTGTTTTAAGAAAATATATCCAGTACAACGAAATTTGTTTCTTCAGCAAAGTATCTGGAACTGACTTTGTATGCTATATGTATTTATTAGAGTTTAAATGGTTAATGGTTTATTGTGTCGGTAAACTTTTAACATATTTCTCCGTGAAGGTTTTGGTAAGTGTTTCTCTGGTAAGTGATGAAAGATTCATTGGGGTTATTTTTTGTTGTTAGACACGTTTATCTTACTATAATGTGTAGTTTAATGCACTATGTGACTTTAATGTACACGCATGAAGACTGACAGACTGAAATGTAAATGTCACATTTTCAATTTTTCAAGAACAACGATTACGTGTATTTGCTCGGAGGGTCTTGAAGTTTCAGGTATCGCACAGTTAAAATATTAATGTTTTCTTTTATGTATAGATAAACGTAAAGCACGTTTACATAACACATTTTGATCTGAAGTTTCCCGTGACGAAATGAATTCGTTCCGATGAATGAAAAAAGTTAAATGACCCTTACACAGACATGGTTGTGTGGCGTTTCTACAGCAGTTATAAAGTATATTATCGTTTGTATTCGGACAAAATCTGTCTATATAAAATATATCTCTGCACGTCAGTATATTATACTGTATTTATGTCCTTCGTTTACATAAAGGTGGTAAATGATAATTTGCAATGTCGACAGTAAAGCACATGGATCTTTAGTGGTAGTAATGTACAAAGGTGAACAGAGTACCATGTCAAAATTTCAAGGTTAAATTGGATGACATGCCAACTGCAAATTTAAGATGGACTAAGCATTCGTAAACCTGTGTGTGTGTAGGTAAGTAGCGAGATCGTGGATTCATGGAACATTTATTTTTAGAGTCGGCAAGAATTTTATATATAAAATACGGAAAACATACATGATGGAATCCAAATAATGTATCCTAGTAACTTTGATAATTACGATTAATACTAAATTTTTAAACTTGTATATTTGTAGATAATTAAAGCTTTTATGATGAAAACTATAAAGTTTGCTAAATTAATTTGCTTTTGTAGTTAGGTAAATAGCTTATCGAATTACATTTTACTTACAAATATTGAGATAAACAGCGACAAATGTCGTCGTGGATTGATCCGGAATGTAAGTGATGTGTTGTGAAAATATATTTTTAAAAGATGTAATCTTATAAGTTTCATAGAATAAATTGACGAGGACGACACACCGGAAACGTCAATGCAATGCAAGCACAGCTCAATGCCCTGGAGCTTGGAGTAATGATTTGTCATTT
>JAHZNB010004173.1:0-34290 GCA_027744295.1 Callyntrura guangdongensis
AAACTCCTCTCATTGTCAACCACATTCATTTTTCTCTGCCGTTAAAAACTTTTTTTCTCCCACCGTTGTCACTGAAATGAAACGACCGACAAGTGATTGTTGGTTTTGATGGTGGATACTTTCACTTTAATATGCTTTACTGATATACTTATAGTATATAATAAAGAGAAGTAATAATATTAAATATTTGCATATTTTCGTGGAATAAATAACGAGGCAGTTTTCTAGCAAACTTTTATTTAAACATATAAACAGACTGTGCTTTAAAACAATACGCCCCAATTTATACGCTAGATGACAGGCAAATATCAGCGGCAGTGGCGTCGACCAAAGCTTTTCCTTAATACGGCACTACTGGTTATTGAGCAGTAAAATATTATTAGGATGTGATGGTGGCGTGCTCAGCAAATATTCTTCATTCCTCGTTTAACACTGTGCTGTGAGGTAAATTAGCTTTCCTAAATGACCAAATGTGGCATATATAGCAACACCCAGAGAGAGAAAAGGCCTGCTGAAGGGAAAAAAGAAAAGACGGCAAGACACGTTTAAGGAACACGAAGGAAGCTTTGAAATAGTTACTCTCGCTTTCTCTCTCTCTCTCTTTGTTTATTCAATCTGCTTGAGTGAGCGAGCGGAAGCACATTTTCTTCAACTTGGCGCTCCAACATTACATCAAAAACAGCTCATGAAATGGTCATAGTTGCTCTTTCTCACTATCAATCCTTTTCGCGCACTATTTCATGCTTTTTCTTCTTCCTGAATTTTTTGGGTACTATTCAAACTTTTATTCAGTAAAGCCAGGCAAGAAAAAAATGACGTAATAAAGCGACACACTTTCCAACTACATTGCATTGTCCTGCCTCGCTATTCGCGCCATGAAGATAAAACAATGGGATATATGCATATTAATAATATGATATGATATTATGTGTATGGTAAAGAAAAGGATGATAAACGATTTAATAATCTGACCACAGGAAATATCTATTTTTGTTCTGGCCTTTTCATGTGTGTAATGTGGCATATTACGTGAACTGCATAAAATAGCTAACGCCCTCTAAATAAACTGCTACGGGGCTTGGCAAAGGTGCAAACTTCTTATAGTTTAACCAACAATTTCATTGTTAGTGGTGAATATTCAAGAAGGTACCTCGTGAAAGGGCGCGCTAAACGCTCGGGAAAATCTTTCGTATTAATAGTCTTTCAAACGTAAAGTTTTAAAATTTTAGTCATCAATTGGTGCCAGGTTGTTGAGATCCTGAAGGAACTTTCAACTATTATTACTTTCTCTTCTCATTGTTCTCAGTAGTTATCACACAGTCCTATTGAAAAAAACCTTCAAGCCTGTTTCCTGTGCCAAACTGGATGCCAGTTTAATGCAATCGCCTTGAATCTCTTTGTCTATTTTTGTTTGCTGTTCAACAAAGTTTACAACTTGAAGATGTTACAACACTGCTGCAAACAGATTTGGTAATACAGCGATCCCATTAAAATGTGAAGTAACAATGTGTGAACTCCTACTGTTTTTTATATACTTCTTTATGGTAAAGAAACTAATTTACAAGACATGAAACCCTTCCCGTTCTACAGCAGCGTTCCAAACAAAACAATTCGTGTACAAATTGCCGTCATAAAAGTTAGAAACAAAGAGAGCAAGGGTGATTGCAAGATAAGTCGATTGCTTTTTCAGTGCTGCTAGAGACCCAACATGTATATGCCTTCGGCATGAAACGACATGGTCGTCTTTATTACATAAACTGCTAACTTTATGACACACCGTGTAACAAAAATTGTGAAAATCGCGTTGACTAGAAATATTTTTTTTAACATAATCAAAATGAGATTTACGATTCCTCTTCTTCTACCTACACACAGAATATATGTATATTTTTACGAGTTATATTGATAATATTCATTTTCGTCATCGTCCTGCTCTGGCCTATTAGCTCAGCGTTGGAAACAAGCGTCTTTTCCTATTTTTCCGGGTGCACTAGACCAGGAGGAAACAATAAACAACCTTTTACTGCACGATACTTATCCAAATTCCTGCTCGTAAATCCCCAGTTCAATTTGATTGGTCCGCATAATGGCACGAACAAAGGCGTAAAAAAAGAGGAAAGGAAATGGATAAATTCACTAACAAATGGGATTTCGGGCGTAGAAGCGGAGCACAAATTTTCTCGTTAATACTTCTAGATTAACAACCCCAGGGAATAGTAAAGGTCACAAGACCTGGATGCCAATATAGGTACACCCAAAGAGTTGATCAGTATCACGACGGATGTGCATAATATTTCTCCTCTCTATACAATTGACGTTTCTTCACTTTTGTTTATTGCTATCTTTCCTTCGTTATTGTTTCCACAACTCTTCACGATAATCATTAACAAGAACGTCTTCAATGCGTAAAGATAATGGCCTTGTGTGTTTCTTTATCTGGCACACAATAACAATCTTCCGCGTCGTCCGTCGTCTATAACAAGAATGTAATTTATGAAAGCTTTAAACATCTCATAACCACTTGGTCTGATCATTGGTTACTGCTTCTGTTGCTACCTCTTGGCTGTTGTTTTTATTGTATATCATTTGGCAGACTGTGACTTTGAAGACATTTCATCTCATCCACAAAACGAAGAGGATGATTATGACGGGAGCAAAGATGATGATGATGATGAAACTCGTGGTGATGCCACTCCAAATTTTGCAACATCTAGATAGAACGAAAGAAACGGCCGAGACAAGGGAGAAAATGCGTATACCTCATCGGTACATGTCGAAAGAGAGAAGGATAACTAAATGGCATTCGAGAAAGTGCCTTTATTTGAGACACTTTCCCTTTTTTTTAGCAGTGTGCAGGCTCTCAGGATATTCTATTATTGGACACAGGAGAGTTAGCAGCAGCATGCATGAGAGAGCTATATGCCAATCCAATAAACTAATGCATTTGTTACAGTTTTTCGTGTTGCTGGATTTGGTATCGTGATAGTAAACGGATGATGACGATGATGATGATATGAAGTGGCATAGGGATTGGGATGCTCCAAGAACCGAGATGATGATGATGACTACGAGATAATAGTTGTAGTGGCACCAATAATAATATGGCATCATCATAGTCATCATCCAGGGTAGAATAAAAACGGATATCCATTCACCCGTGCCACACATACTCTCTTTCTTCTCTGTATCACTACCAGCTTTCAATGTATTGTATGTATTTACATCCAATTTCGCACTCTTTTTGCCTCTGAACCCGGCTCCTGGCGAATACAATGTTGTTCAAGCAGATATATTATTATTATTATTATTATTATTACTATTATGAGCGATGAGCACCATGAATGCATTATTCCTTTGTTATTTATCCACCCGAGTATCTCACTCATCCTTCTAGAGTCCTTCCACCGCGAACATGCTCGCTTGCACGGCGTCATAAATGTAATGAACCTTGTTGCCTCCTCTTATCTCCTCTCCTCTCATTCTTGTAGTAAAATGGATTTTGACTGACTGACTGGGTGGCTTTATGAGGAGTGCAAAGAAGAAGGTGAATATCATCATCCATGTATTCATACGTAATGTAGGTCTTCCCAAAAGTACAAATATGACCGATTCATACGTCGAGGGCGGTGGGCGCCACCGCTGCTGGTAACTGGGCTTTTGTGTGCAAACACGCTTTCCCCAAATAAAAATTAGGGTGATGATGATGAGCCAAGAGAAGGATGACGACGTTGATAATATAAGCTAACGTCGGTAATAATACTGGTATATGTGGTGCTGATGATGTTATGAGCCCAGTCATGACATATCAATAAAAGTAGTAATGATGACTTGGGCAGGGCTCAAGTATAAAAAAAGACGGTACAGAAAGCATTAGTATTCGTGGCGGCGAGAGCCGCACTAATTTGGCATTTATGATTCAATGAATGGAAGCATGAAAGGGACGTGAAAGGATATTATTATTAACACTACTACCGAACCAGCAAGGTACTGTTGTTACTTGTACCACCGTGCGTATGTCCTATCATCACCAAGCGCCCAGGGTAAGTTTTTTGATAGGGACATAATAACAATGTAAGAGAGAGAGAGAGAAAGCATCTATAATGCAACGGCATCTATGCCTTTCCAAAATGTGTACTTCTTTTCTTGTACATTTTCTTTCAAAATTGCATTTTCCTAACAAGTCTTACCACTGTTACCGCCACCGCCACCACCTTTATTTCTATCCACATGATGAAAAAATTCTTGTGCTTGTCTCCTTTTTTGTGCTAATGCTGATGCTGCTTTTTGTGCCCTTTAACAACACAAAAAACGTAACTGTATAATAATAATACTCTGTGCTCGCACTCACCTCCATGATTTTTGACGAAGAGGACGACCGTGAGGTTTGAAGATGTTAAAGAACGAACAAGTGAGAGGTTTTAAGCATGCATGTGATTTTCTCTCATTTTTTCCTTCTCTATATAAAGGAAAATACATTTAGTTTAGGCTGTACTATGGAACACACAGTGGGTAAGAAAACAAGGGTTTCTGTAGTTCGCTTTGTTAGTGAAGTTGTAGTACGTTAGTAGGAGGCGTATATAAATAAATAGTAGCGCCAATTGTAATAGACGACTACCTGCTGGGATTTTACTCGTTTCAGTAATAATAGTAGTGGAAGTCCGAATAATAGGAGGGCTATATGTATGCTAGCACTTAAGCATCAAGTGAGGATAAAGTTTTGTTTCGTATTTCCAAAAGATTTTTTTTTTCGTTTAACATGCACATCAGAAGTCTGATGAAAGGTGTATCTCAGCTCCACAGCTCACCACACAACTCCAACCCCACACTTCACTTAGGTTTCTCTTTAAAAACTGAGTGATGATGATGATGACGAGAGAACAATAATAATGGTGATGAAGGAGAAGAAGACGACGACGACGATGATAATCATGATGACGATGATGGCAGTAGTACTTTTTTAAATTACCATCAACCACTTCAGCAGGATTGTAAGCGTTTTAAAAGCGCAGACATGCAACCTTTTACTTGATGCTAGATTTTGATAAAAAGAAAGTTATGTATAAAAAGGAAAAAATAGAAAAAGCTGCGTTAACAAGAAAAACTTCATCTTTCTGCCAAGCCCCATTATTTAATTGTTAATAAAAAGGAACCAAGATAAAATCTCACTCTCGCTTTCTTGTTTATTTTCTCTTTCTCTCCCACTTCGTCTTCTTCTTTCTGTTACCAAAACATTCGCCGTGACTTATTACCACCAAAGCTACCTAAGAGCAGAGGAAAGTTTTTTGCGACAGCAGCAGTAACGACAACAATAATAAAAGCATCAACCACCTGAACCTTAAGTAATTGAGCAGTACTAGTGTGCGTAGGTAGTATGAGCACAAGAAAAATCCAGAGAGATTCAAAATAGTAAGTAATGATGTTGAGGGATGGTTCGCTGAAAATGGCATTCTCCTTATAATTGTGTAAGCTATGTGATTTCACAATTGTGAAAGAAAAAAACGCAGAAAAACTCATCAAGACTTTTTCTCTTTCCTCGCTCTCCCTCCAACTTTCTCTCTCATACTTTCTTCTGGTATTATGTCGATGATCATTATTATCCTCTTCTAAAAGATCTGATACGATGGTTAAAATAGCAGCTTGGAATAAACTTCCAACATGTCTTGCGTCATACATTTCCCGTCATCGTATTGATGAATTCTTGAAAAAAAGTATGATTGCGATTATGAGTCTTATTCAAGACACCCAGTAGTAGAGAGTTTGAGCATTTGATATTTTTATATTTAATATTCATTCCTGCCTGCACAACATCCTCTAGTTGTATAAAATAGTTATTGCCGTCGTTACGAGTTTTTTCCGGGTAGAGGCTCAGAGAAGCAAGCATGCTATAATTGAGAGGCAAATTGGAACCTATAAAATATATCCTCTTTGACTAACGATAACGACATTCCACTAAAGTGATATGTGTTTGTCTGTGTCTTTCTGCGACTATTATGCTGCAGAGAAGATTTTAGTTATGCACATACACACATATAGTCTGACGACTAATCGACGATGGATTTCTTCTCAGAGTTCTTGTGAAAGATATGACGACGATGATGACGATGATGATAATGATGATGATTGGAAATAGACTGAATGATACGAGTAGGAATAAAAGTCAGGATTTTTGTTCTCGCTGAGAAGCAGCAGTCTATCTATACACTTTTGTCGTTCGTGAACTTCCTACACACAGCTATCCGCACAAAGATGCGCTAGGAAAAGATTCAATAAAAAGCTAACCAAAAGGGAAAACTTTTACTGACAATGGAGACGAGAGAGAGAGAGAGGAAAAAAGCTCTGGACTATATATTATTGCAAAGGGGAAAAAGAAAAAGATAGGAAGAAAGGAGAAGAAGAAGAAGAAGAAGAAAAAACCGATTTGTGTTGCATCACTGTGTATGAATGTGTTATAAGGGTGATGCTCGTCGGAATATACACTTTTTTCTCTTTTTTTCTTTGGCTGAGGAAACATGTATTTTGGGAGAAACCCCGTTCTTTAATACCACTCTCAGAGAACAGTGTATACACACACTCACCATTTCATTCGCTCATCTATTCTTTTGGCAATTTCTCTGTCCGACCAAGAGGCTCCTTTTATTCCCCACAAGTTTCACACAAAAGAACGGCCTTTTATCTTTTTCAACTTTTTCGTCTTGGCTTTTGGATTTTTTTATTCCCGGGCATTAGTGTATACAGAGTTTCGATATGTTTATATATATGAAAATAAAAATAGGCGCCCAATATACTCAAGACCGTCTTCGGCGAGTATATACGAAATCACGACGTTGTTACCTCTCGACGGATGATAATCTTTTTAATCTCTGGTGCATATCCTAGCAGAAATTATAAAACTAGAGAAATGGACTTAACATTTTACCAAGTAGGGCTCTATTATGTACTCGGCGAAGCCAAATCTCCGGTTCGTTTAGTGTTATATGCACAGTTACTAATTTAAAATGAATACATGCATTCAAGGATAGAATTAAGTAGTGTGAAAGAAAAAATTGCAGTACATTTCTAAATTTGTGTATACTTTATATGTATTTCAACTTGAAATACACCGGTAGTTATGATATTTCTGCTTCCATCTTAATTTCGTATCCGTCGGGATATCGTTCAGTCGCTCTATACAATTGAATCGTCCCCTATGGTATCCCTCGTTTGTGGGAGACAATATGTTATGAGCATGTTGCTGCTGGTGCATGGTGGTGACACAGTCATATCGGTTGAATTGAGACGATGAGAAAAAATACAACAAAAATATGAAGGGAGGGAGAACACACATACATGGATTTCTCATGTTTCTGGGGACTCACCGTTTTCGTTTTGGTCTTTATTTTTTTCGCCGATGCTATACATTATCATGCGTACATTTGAAATAGTACATGTCCATCGTTCATGTCGTAATCATTCTTGAAGCAATATGTTCTTTGGTAGCCGGTAAAACAAAGTCCACAATTTGGGCACTATGAATAAAAGAGCGAGAGAGAGAGATAGAACGAGGTCTCCTGTCACTAGAAAACATGTACAAGCAATAGTTTCGGTTTTCTCCGGCTCTTCTTACCCACACGTCTTACTGTATTATATAGTTTTAGTACACAATGATAGCTTTCCGGTTCATCTTCGTCTTTTCAGGTTTTTCCCGGTGTGCGGAGAGAAAAAAATTGTCGCTACGTTCTTATCTACTTTTATATCAGTATGCATGCTTGACTTTATATTTGTATCTACATATATTGAGCGGCATGGCGGATTATGCAAACTCACTTATTATTATTATTGTATCAATTGATAATATTGCCATTTTCCATCTGGAAACTGCATGCCAGTGAAAGCCTTTTTATCATATTCAGATCATTCAGCCTGGTTGTAATGCGTATTGCATTTCAGATGGAGTGTAATACGGTCTCGTTGGCCCGGTGCGGAGCGCTGTTACCCTGTTTCCTCCCTTGAGTTGCCGCGCGCTCTTTAGATAAGATGAGCATTTCTAAGGTACAAGTTACATTGTAAAGGTCTTTCCCATCATTTTACTGCTTGCGTTTATCCCGTGGAACATAATGATATGTGTGTACTGCTCTAGAACAACCTCTACTTCACGTTTTCCTCTGCTCACATGTGAGCTCATATACATTTATAGCGGAAGTGGGATAAATAGAGAATCCCATTCGAGATGAAACAAGAATCTCTTTACTACTCAGCTCACACACAATCCTCTATACAAGCAAGACCATTCTCTCGATTCTCTCGCTCCTTTCTCTCTCTCTCTTTTCTCATGTGCAAACAATTCTCTTGTCTACAACAACATGATTCGGATCTCCCAGTTTTCCCTTTAAATGTCCATATATAATGTAGACGAGTTACTTACTACTTCTCTAGAATCTTGGATGAATGCTGGGATGTGTATGTGTGTGCGGTGGTGTGGGTAAGCTAACAAGTAACTGGGAATAAAGCATTCAATTCATGAAGTTGAATTTGCATCATTTCATGAACGCGAGAGCTCTTCTCTCTTCTCCTTATTGCTGCTGTTCCGATTAGAAGTGCAGCTGAACATGCTACCTACCTGCAAGGGATGTTGCAAATGAAAGGATGAACGCCAACGCGATATCTGTACAAAAGTATGTGTATTACTAGTACATTTGCATGTCTTTGCCCATACTCATATGTACGTACATTCGTGGGATATGTATTTCACCATGGATTTCTCATGTTTTCACAAGAAGTGGAGGAGAGCAAACTTGAAGAAGATGCCTGCTTGCAAACGGATTACGTACCTTGGAAACAATGAGAAAAGAGAGATAAAGTGTTTGGCTCTTGAAAGTGAAACTGTTACGGTTGTTTGCTTATTTTTTTCTCCCCCTGAAAGTTTTACTACTTGACTACGACGAGAAAAATTGCTCTTTGAAATAAGTCAGTCAACTGGAGAGAAGGATCAGAAAGAGAGAGAGAGAGTGTGTATGTGGTATGAGGAGAAAGAAGGAAGGAAATGCTGAGAAAAGAGAAAATTTTTCCAGACACAGAGGATGAATGGAGAATGTAATATACTCGAAAATGGTGGTGGTGTCCAAGTCTTTGTTCAACTTTCCTACTTTTTATACACACAGACGTTCCCGTAATAATAACATGCTTACAGGTAGGTAAAGTAAGCAATAGTGCAAGTTTTTTTTTACTAGAAAGTGGGGAAAAGAGGAAGAATCTGAAACTATTGTACCCGGTGGTGGTGGTGGTGTGTGTGTAATTTTGGGAAGCTCTCGGGAAGTAGTTGTACAAAAAGGTATAATTTTAAGCCCCCACTATTTATTCTGGTTTTGCTATTCAGTAATGCAGGAAATACCTCACATTTATGCTAACTATATACTTACAATATACCCATGACTTTAGCAAGTGGGTTGCGTCTCACACTACACTCAATGTCAGACCGCTGTAGAGGGAGTCTCACTTTTTTGTACTTCATATTATTCTACCATTTAAAGCCCCATAAATTATTACCTGCCACTCTGGATTGTGGCATCGCCACAGAAATAAGATTTCATCTTGTTAATTTTCTTGGGGTCAGCGAACCATTTTATATTTACATGTTCGAACAAATTAGTTACCATTCTTCCGTTTTTTAAACAACACGCGCATTTATATTAGGTACTACTACAACTACTACCAGGGCAAAAACAAACAGGCACGAGTAACTGTTACGGTATGAAAAGACAAATATTAGGGACAAAAGCAAAACTGATTATCCCTTATATTTTGTCTAACACTCTCTCATGAATTAGGCATGCACACCCGCTCACAGATTTTCAGGACAACCTGCTAGTCTATTCAAATTTCTCTCAAAAAATTATCCCTTTCGCTGTGTATCTCATTCTGGGCTTTGTGCATTGTCCATATTAAGCACGAACGGAAAAAATCATGTCGTCAAGAGAGGAGAAAAGTGTCAGAGAGAATCAGAATCGAGTTTACAAGAGCAAACTAAAACTTTTCGTAAACCCAATGAAATAGCGGGAACCTTGTGCGAGGGTGGTTGCGAGTGAGTTTGACTATAAAAAAACAAAAGCTATATGTGCATCCAGTTTCAGCTTCATTTTCAATGCTACCACTTTTACTACAACTATCGCTGCTTCTGCTGCTACAGTTTCTGGCATAGTCAAGTCAATGCTGGATTCAACCTCTAGAATCAGAATCATCGCTTCACCATCATCGTCATCCCAGTTTTTTCTCGGTGTGTGCTCCTCTGCCTCTATAGCTCTCTCTCTTTCTACGACTTCTTTTTTCACTACGAACAAGTCTAGTCTAGTGGTCTTTGTAACTATACAACTCGTACTACCACCACATCACATTGACTACTAGCACTACTCCTACTACAGCTTTTGCATTTTATCTGCTGACTTTACTATTCTTCTTTTTCTCCTCCTCATCGTCGTCTTTTTTCATCTTTTCTCTTTTTTCCCTGTTCACAATGGAAAATGCTGATATTGTAGTTGTACATGGAGAGCAATTTGAAGCTATCATAGAGAGAAAAGCTGCTGCTGCTGCTAGCTGCTGAAGAGACTGCTATTTGGGACTATCAAATAAATGCCTGTGTGTGTATATATATATATTTATATAAGGACCTATTTATACTCTCCTGCTTTTCATTTTCCTCCTTCTTTTCACCACAGCAGCAACATTCTCTATTTTCAGCTACCACTTTTATTCTTCCTGGTAAACACACTTTTAGCCCGCCGTCTGTTCTTATAACCTGGTATGTTTCTTTTAAATGGACGTACAAGAAGTATTATGTTTGTACGTGTATCTACATTCCTGCGTGCATTATACAGGCACCCGCTCTTCCAGTTCTTGTGTCCTTTTCCATGAAGTAATTTTAACTACAAAAATGTACCTCTTTATGTTCTATCTGATATTACTGCTCTAGGCCATATCGTCAAAAACTCCCTTTTAATCAATAATAGTAGTATTGGTTGTAGTTGTGGTATTTGCCAGCAAACCATTCCATTGTACATATCGCACACCTACAAACACTTCCGAAGACTATACGCACTGTATATGTTTACCATATTTACTACCAACAACGTGTTCCGTACAAACGTGTTTATCCCTCTTTCTCTCTCTCCCTCTGAGACTAAATGAAGACTTGCAATGCGTTCCGGTAAAAAAGTACAACAATGAATATTTCTAATGATGGTAATGGTGTGGTTTTTTTGCTTTCCCGGGGCAGCATCAAGTAAAATTTACAAAGTCGGATTTGTAAGGCAATAGGAGAGAATGAGGGCTGCTTTGCTTTTATGCAAACTTGACTGCTCATTCAAAACCAACAGTAGTATAACCTTCAATATGGACCACTAAGTAGTTTGTGTTTAAATGTAAAAAAATGGTCGTTTCATGGCCAACTACATGTGAAAGCCCTTAGCATTATTGGTAGCGGCAACGACGACGGTGGTGGGTAAAATAGTGATACCCAACGAATCAGATAATCTGTAGGCACAGTTTAAAAGGGGAGAAAACCAGAGGAAGCATATAACCGTATTGATATTATTATTACTACTTCTATTATGGTCGTTCTTTCTGCTCCTTTTTCGGTCTCCTAAACTTGTCTTCACTTTTATCTGCCTACATTTCGTTTCCAGCCGGGAAGACAAACAACTGAAAATTGTACATTTACTAACTGCTGTGTGTGCAGTTGTAGAACAAATGTGCACCATGAACACGCTGTATTTTTTATGAATTTATGGGCAGATAAAAAAGAGGAAAGGAAAAGTTATTTCTTTTGTGCAAATGAAAAGCTATAATGGTGTAGTTTGGAGTACGCATTTCACAAGTGCACACACACACAGAGAAAGAGAGAGAGAGAGAGAGGACAACAGAGAGTAGTTATAGCATTGAGTTTTCTAGACAGTGAAAGAGGGTTGAAAGAGACCCTGAAAACTGTTTTTGCCTTGTCTTACTGAATTTACTCACAACTACTTATCGTTAGCTCTTCTTTGTGTGGTCTGCAGCAGCGTGTTCAAATGTACATAAATGAGTCTAGGGTTATACTATTTACTATTATTATTTTATTAGTGGTGTTATTACCAGTGTATACATTTTCTTATGTGTATCTACATATGTATTATACATTCCTTATTCTCTTTTACTGCTTGTATTATTATTATTACCATCGCCTTCTTTGCTACTGTTGCTACAACAACGCAAGCAAATGTTCCCTTCTTCACTTATTTTCTCCGTTTTTGATCAATATACTGGTAAGAGTGAAACTTGTGGCATTGAAAATCTGCACGATCTCGAGCCAGCAGTGAGTAGACAGCCAGCCAGCCAGATGCATTAATATAACATTCTCGTATTTATTATTATTATTATTATTATTGCTATTATTATAAATACATACTAGGAAGGGAAAGCATGCAAACATGTTAGACTACGTTCATGGGTACTTGGTATTTCGGTACGTTGTAAGAAAATGTGAATCAGGGAGACAGAGAGAGGTCGAGACGAAGTAGACATGTATTGGGTGTAGGTAACCTCCGGATGTATAAACATAGCTAAGATATACGCAGAAATTGTATTGAGCATTTTGCAAATACCTTAAACTTGAGGTGTTGAGGAATGCACCGTCGAAACAAATGTGTGGAAGAAATTGAATTGAATTACAAGAAATTGAATTACATATATGTACGACGGTAAAAGTTACATTAAAAAACATGATGCACGGTCGTGTTAAGTGCTGGCTGATGTATAAGTGACAAGTAGGGGTTCACCGAAGTAAGATCACGATAACGTTCATTAAAATCTTTAAATTTATTATAACTAAAATCAAGAGTGGTTACTTCCAATGACAATGGATGCGTCACCATTTCCATGCGAAAAGTACAATGGCTTAACTTGTTCGCAAACACATGATTTTAAATCGTATGGATAAAGCTATTTTAATATTTTTACTTACAATAAAGTATTTTGACAAATACGTGTGGATGCACATATGCAACGTGTTTGGTAAAGCTGAAACTTCAAGTATCTGATGACTGACCATTTAGGATTTAGGTCGACGCAGTTGGGTTAAGAATGTCAAACTGAGCCAATACAAACAAGACTAAAGTGTTGGTGTTACTTGTAAGTGAAGACATTGCGTATTATTATTTATTGGATAAAACAATTTAATTACAAGATAAACACAACTAATGATGTCAAAAAGGATCATTTAACTCCTTTGAACTTCGTTCCACCATACCCCACACACACCCCCTCCTCCCCACCCCATGTGCCCATCTTTGAACTTGGTTCATACCCCATACCTATCTATTGGCTAAAACAGAATTTGAAACTTCGTTACACTTACAAAGTTATCGCGCGGACAAAATAGTGCGGACGGGTGGACCAGACACGACCATTTTTATAAAGGATCTAAATGGTCTTTAAATTACAGACTTCATAAATAAAAAAACTCCAGTAAACTGTAGAGGTGAAACGGATCGGCAATTTTTATGACCGACCCGATAAATTGAAAAATTTCTTCAACCAATCCGGTCCAACCATTTCGGGTCGGGGTCAGGTCACGGGTTATCGGGTCGAGGTTCCCATCAACACTCTTGACTCTACATACCCTCAACACTGCTTTTTGAAGGCGCATAATAAGACACGACACGGAGTTCTTTTTACTTTTAAAAATTAATCTACAATTTATGAAATCGTTGAACTTTCTTATCAGTAAACAGGCAAGATAGATAACTCGTATGGTAATGTAATAAGAGTATAGTAAGATGAAATGGCGGAATCGTTGATCAACAAAACGAAACATCGAAAAAGACTAACTGAAGGAATACGAGACTCAGTAACCGGAGTTGGGAACATGATGAAATGAAATGAGGAATCGTGAAATGAGGAAATGTAAAAAGAGTCGTCGTCGTATGCTTCTCTCTCTTCTGTTTTTCGTAAATTATGAAAAGAAGATGTTGTGAACGGTGTCAACGATAGCAAAACGGTATTGCATAATTTTAACGGGTCGACTCTAAATCATAGCTCTTCCGACCCGATCCGACCCGAAAAATTAAAAATTTTCTTCGACCCGACCCGATAAATTAAAAAATTTCTTTAACCCGACCCGACACGATAAATTAAAATTTTTCTTCGACCCGACCCGATAAATTAAAAAAATTCTTTAACCCGACCCGACACGATAAATTAAAAATTTTCTTCGACCCGACCCGATAAATTAAAAAATTTCTTTAACCCGACACGATAAATTAAAAATTTTCTTCGACCCGACCCGATAAGTTAAAAAATTTCTTTAACCCGACACGATAAATTAAAAATTTTCTTCAACCCGACGCAACCCTGTAGGGTCGGGTCGGATTTTCACCTCTAGTAAACTGTAACGTATTGGCGTTAAAGTTAGCCAAACTATTCAGCATACCATACTGACTAGGTTTTCAAGGTTTGACTTTCCATTTGACCCCAAGGGATTCACTCCAAACGCCCATATTCGATCCCATCCGAGCGATTTGACCATACTTATCGATTGCCGAAAACAGAATTTCAAAATTTCTTTTTCTTCAAAAGTTATCAAGCTTACGGCCGGACACGACGTAGGAAAATTATATAGCCAATAAGATGTGCATAAATAAATTCAGTACCTAGTATCTATTTGACGTAGTTTATCAAATGTGTTACATTTCTACATGTTAAGAGTTAATAAAAATATGTATGTTCAAGTTTACTTATTTAGTCTTCAATTTCCCGTTTACAAACTTTTAGAACAATTCATAGATATTCAATTCAAGTCTTTATTGCCATCATGAAACCTATCGAATGCTTGACATAACCAAGTATAACCAAGTAAGTAAGAATGCTTGAGATAACCTTTTTCTAGTTACATCGCCGATGAGTACTTTCGGTGGATGTTGGTACTGTTTGTTTGGAAAGAACTACTTGTAAATGTAATTATCTGGTCATGAATTACAGAAGACAGAATTGAGTGCTATTCTGTTTGACGTTGATATAGACCAAGTTTTGTATACACAAAGTTTACAATGAATGAGCACAAATTAGTTAGCTTTAATTATTAATAATCGCTTACATTTACTTGAAAACCTAATTATTATTAAATGACGAGTAATTTAATAACTTCACGTTGTCTGTCCGTCTATCTTTCTGTTTGTCCGTGTTATAACTCGAAAAACGATTTCGAATTTCGACATTTTGTTGTCGCCAATCGGTTTCTCATCCCTTAAACTTCCTTGGTAGTGGTTTTGGAGTTTTCGGGTGAAGCCATGTGGCGACCTCATGTCTTAAAAATGTCACTCAATGGGAACTCAGGAACAGTTAGAAATTTTGAAGTTCTGTTTTCACTAATCGATTACACATTCCCTGTGTAGTTAGTTAGAGGTTAGGAGGGAGGGGAGTATTGTAGGGAATGTTGTAGGGAATATTGGATGGAATGTTGAACCTAAATCAAATGATTACTTCGTCACTTTTCTACAATTATTTTGTACGTTTATTAAGGGTTTGTCATTTTTCTTGGTTTTTAGATTTGTTACATTTTATACAAGCAGTTTTTCAACAGAAGTTTGATGTTGATTTTAGCCTGAAACGATAAACCTTTGCAGATGGGGATTTTTTTGCTAGTATTTCACAATATTACGTATTAGGTACGGTGGTAGTCTGGTACGAAGAACAAGTCTCTTATTATTATGCTGTCCGCTGTTTGCCCAATGTATATAGCATGCAGAATTAAGAGCCACTGCCAGCATATCTGTTTTAGCAGCTACCCGGGAGGTTTTTTCATTCTTTTTTTCTCTTTCTTTTACTTTCTATTCTTTTCCTCTTGTTTTTTTTCTTTTTCGGGCTTCCTTTTCTTTCTCTCCAGTTTGCTTCGTTGCTGCTGCTTTCCAAATGTAACTTTTTCCTTTTTATTTCCATTTCCCATATTCCCCCTGACTAGTTTTTTCTTCATGACGGGTTTCCTCTGTTTTTCCTGTCTTCGTTCTTCTTTTCAACCATCCACGTTTTATGATGGGATGCGTGAATAAATATCCTCACTGATACGATATTCGGTTGTTTTTTACCGCCACCGTAAACGAGTGTATTTAGGTGTGACGCATTTTTTCATAATTCCCAAAGAAGAAAAATAAAAGTATTCGACGGGTCAAACAAAGGGTATGCTAAAATGTGAGTTCCTAGTACTCAAAGTGCAAACGGAATCACCCAATGGCTACTACACAATACAACAAAATAGTAGTCAAACATGAACTTTGTTTTAGATATTTTTAAAAGAACATTTCAGTAATGTAATACATAAAAACTGTTTGATTTTTAGAGTTGCCTTTGTTTTCCCCCATTTGCCGCCTAGTAATTTTCATGTCATGTTGATGTTATAAAAATACGCCAATAATATTTCCTTA
Source organism: Callyntrura guangdongensis (assembly GCA_027744295.1). Lineage (NCBI taxonomy): Eukaryota > Metazoa > Arthropoda > Collembola > Entomobryomorpha > Paronellidae > Callyntrura > Callyntrura guangdongensis. The sequence continues at coordinate 16,422 of JAHZNB010004173.1, forward strand.
AATTTCCAAAATGTTGTGGATCCCAGTTAAAACAATTTCTATGTTTTGGTATTCATGGAACTTTTTTTGTGTTTCGAACATCAATATTCGGTTGAAATTACCCATTTGTGGAATCTATACATGACAAAGTTGAACAGTGATAAAATATTGTATGTAGTTTGACAAAATTAGCGTGAAAACTGTCGACTTTCAGTTGATTGAAAGTAACTATCTTTTTAGTTACATTACATTAAAGGAATTATGTTCGTCAATCTTCACTCAAATTCCGTTAAAATTAAATTTTTAAATGGAAATTAATCAAATTCGGGAAAAGGAAATTCGCAATATGTCAAATCCTACGCACTACCAAACCTACGTTTTTGGTGTGTGAATTAAAACAGCCTTTCTTTCAAGACTTTCTTGCCAAGACTGCATGCCAAGTTCCTGTTCTTAATTCCTCCACGATCACTATTTACAGCATAAAGATCTCACTAAAATTTCCAGGATAATAATACCCTGGCCCAGTAACAGAGACTATATTGCTTAAGTCCGACTCACCGATTATCTTACCTAATCAGTGGTTCCCAAATGCGGATATAAATGTTTACAATATATTATGTTCCCGTTGTTAAGGACTCTAATTACTTCTGCCTTTCTCAATGTTGATAAATTGAACTCACATCTTACAATTTCTCTTTAGGGATCAACGTGAACTACTAGAAAGTTACTGTTTTTTTATTTGTATTTGTACAAGGGATATATAAACTAAAGAAACAATTTTTGTAACAAAACAAAAATTATTGTTTTCATTTTATACACAAAATTTTCTTGTTAGCTAACGTATTCATTGTGAAATCTTATTCTACAATAAATATTTATTCTCTTTTGCTGTATTCAACGGACACGTAACTAGCCTTACATCTTTAAAAATGGATCGACACCGTGAAGTCTTATTCAATTCATAAAAGAGCGCATCAGCTTCAGTGTTTACATGTAAATTAATATGCATATTATTTATCTCGTTTATTAGGTTTTTGGAGAACTTTGCTTCCTAACAAGCACGATAATATTAAAGTATACTTTGAGATACAACGTGTGTCCCTTCAATGCGACTGTGAAGAAACTTTTAGAGGTTGGCTGTGTTGTCTGGTCTAATAGGAGCACATCAAAAGTTTCTCGTGTTTTATTTATTCCCACTTCCAGTGTAGCTTCCATTTTGCACGGTATTTCGTTCGGAACATAATAATACCAGTTTCTACTAGTCGTGTGTCTTGTATCAGTTTGGTTGGTTTTAGTAGGATGTCAAGTGGACTTTTCCTTCAACAAACAAACATCCTCTTGAAAGAAGGCTTATGTGTGACCATCTCCAAAAAGCTGACAAATAGCAAGGACACACACGATTTTCAAAAATAACGATAATAAATCCGTAGCAAAACGATACTCAAAAGTAGCGCAATATGAGAATCACGAAAGCACAAACAACCCATAATCTGTTCGATTTTTTTAACAAAGAAACACAGATCATCTATTTTTTTAAACAAAGCTAAAGGTTATGTACCCAATCGGTCATGTTTGTTGCATTTGGTGGTCCATAACTAATATAGTGAATATGTCAGAATTTCTCAACTTATAGTATAACTTTCTCATCGCTCAACGACAGCATGCCTAATGAAAGCAGCAGATGATACCAGATGTTACGTCAGCTTTTCTTTCTCAAGTGTCCTTAGATTCACCCCACTTTAACGTTGAACCCTTAAACATACATGACACAACCGGATGTACAGTTGAAAAGAATTATTTTAGCAATTTAATGCCCACATCCTAATCAGTGTATAGCTTGTTATTCGTGATTCCGTCCAACTACGGAAGCCATGATCGGGTAAGATAAGCACTTTTCAAAACAGCTTACTTTCCCTTCGTTTACTTCCTTACTTCACTCACGGTTTCCACCTTTAAGAATTTTGTATTGTTAGCCTTGTTTTTTTATTGTTGTACTGTGTTCATAGGTTAGTTCGTGGTCGAAGTGATAGTATGAATTTTGTTTTTTCATACTATATTGAAAAACTGTACGTTAAACAGGATGCATTACAGGTTATCGTGGTAATCAGTTTGCCTACATGAACTGTTCCCCCTTTTACACGCTCGCTACTTTCATACCAGTCGATTCCAAGTATAACCGTGTTCAACGGTTCATTTTCCCTGACTTTCTATTACCACTGATGCTATGTGATTATCATATTATAATCTTTATAAGAATATTATCCTATTTCATCTCTTTCACATTTGTGACTTACAAGCTGTTAAAGTAGGAAATGGAAAAGAAATGAAAAAATCTAGAAAGGGCAAGAAAAATGCGGAAAGAATTTTCCTGTGTATTCTTTTCTTGGAAAAAGCTAAAGAAAGGAAAGTTGACTTCCTTGCAATCAGTTTGAGGCACTGAAAACCCGGCCGTCATCAGGATACAAGGTCTAGTTGGACCATTCACTAAAAAGCGTAATAATATGTTTTGTGTTTATGTGAGTGTATAAATACAGTAACAATAACAAGCTGTACGTTTGTCGGACAAAAGGAGAGTAGACTCAGCGTTTTTAGTATTTTCGACTTCGCGTGTCTATTGGAAACAGGAACAGTATCAAGCTCTTTTCTCCCTATACTTCTCTGTCGACGTGTGTAACTTTATATTAAAGTCTTGTTTGTATCTACAAATGAAATACACGTTTTTATATATTTTCCTTATAATTTGGCGTCCACTTGTATGCACAGGACACAAATGCTTGACAGAGTAACACATATTTTTTCTAGGGAACGGCGCACCTTGAACCCACCTGAAAATTCTTTTCTATGAAAGGAAAGTATGCTAGTATGTGTAAAAAAACCGAACATTTCCTGTCGGCTCTCTTTATCTTATAGCTTGTGTCAGTTTCTCCAACTGGGTCCCTACTCTTGCCTCCTTTCGACATGATAATTTAGGACAACAGAAGTAGTTTGAGGTGGATCAAAAGAGAAGCAAGCATCCACACCACAAAAAACCGTTAGTTTATTCGATCACAAAATCTGCTTGGCTGAAAAAGTGAAAAGGACAAACTTCTTTTTGTCTTTTCGTCTCCTGTCACATTATCATTCAGTCTCATCTGTGCCATTATTCTCGCCGCATTTAGGACAAAAAATCATTTACTTACTGAGAGTCACTCTTGTGATGATGATGAGTTTTTGAGGATCAAAACAGACCCTCTCTCTCTCTTTGGAACTCTTACGCAGCATCACAGTTACACAATGGTCTACATGGACTGCCTGTGGACAAAAGTAATTAAGTGAGACATTCTTGAGCATCCAAACTTCTTCGAACGGCTTCAAAAAGGCGGTAGCGTCAGGGTTCTTAAAAATAAGTGCATTATAGATGGACTAATTTTCGAATAAATTTGTATCAATTTGTTGTTTATAACTTCAAACAGTGGGGCAGAGCACACGTAGAATTCGCTCAATTGGCCAGAGTAGAGTGGAAATGGGAGATGCTCGGACAGGAAATTGTTTTTGATACGCATATAAAACATAAATGAAGGCTCACGTGTAGTATAGAGGCGAAAAGCTATAATGCGGGCGTACCCAGTATGTACAAGCGAAGACTGTGATATGTATCATTATGATACAAAGGACATGGACATATGTCGTCTGCCTAGTGTTCATTTTCAATGGCTAAAAAGTATAAAACCCAATAATGGATGGTCGACTGACTGACTGAGTGAAAGACTCTTGTGGAGATCTAAGAGAGCAGGAGAGGATGTAGAAAAATGTTGGAGACATGACCACACAGTACTAGTACATTGCGACACCCATAACAAGGAGAAATAAGGGCAAATTCAGTGAGGCACACGAAATCAGTGAAAGTTTGATAAAGGCTGTCGATGTACATGCAACATCTCGTCGTCATGTCTCTCCTCTCCCATTCCGTTGCTCGCTCGCTTTTTCGGTCGCTCTTTTGCTTTTCCCTCCACTAAACTTACAACAGGAAAGAGATGGTGAAGAAGACGAAGATGCAAGTTAAAAGGCGTAAGGAGTAAAAAAGAGAAAGGGAAGTTGGAGAAAATCGTGACTTGGGGAAAGCATTAGTACCAACAGTAGTATTTAGCTGTAGTCGACGTCGCGGCTGTAGTTACTGTAGCATTCCAGCACAAAAGAGGAGCCATCCCCCTGTATGTAGTTGCTCGTGCTATCAATATACGCTCGTACCATGTGGAAATATTCTTCAAGTTGCATAGAATAAGAAATAAACCTACTCTTAAACTTAAATATTATGCCTGTGTATACAAAGTCCAAGTTATGCACGATCCATATCTATCAAGCTATATGTAGGAGGTACATCAGTCAGTACCTATAAATAGGCACACAAATCCACGGTGTTCCAACTTGGGGCGACCTGCTGCTTCTTTGCCAAGGCAAAATCTAGCGTACACGAAAGGACTCTCTTTCAGATACACACACATACACATACAAACTTTCTCTTCATGTCAACTTAAATCCTGTTTAAGTTTTGAGTAATTTAACAAGCGGGAGAAAGCAGCAAACCCGTTTTCGTTAAAGGTCTGCTGCTGTTGTTGGTGCAATATTTCTGTGTACGTTTACGTTTCTAAAGGCGATCATACACGTTCTTGTTCCACTCGCCGTCAAGCCCTTTAACCAGCTCAGCATCAGCAGCGGGGAAGCATTCTGCAAATGCACAAGACATCACCGCTTCTCGAGCAACTTGGCGAGAGAGTCGGTACACTGTACCGTAATAACTAGTTCTGCTAGCTTCACGGACGGACGTACACGCATTACATCCAAAGCTCTCAGTTGGTTCAGTTTTCTTCTTCTCCTTCTACTCCTTCCCAACAAACAGAAGAAGCTCTCTGGTTACTTTTCCTCGCCGTGTTTTTATTTCACTGCCTCATCTCAGCTACCACGACACTGATTCTGGCTGCCGTTTACTACTGTCCATTTATATAAAATGAACAACCCACATGTCTACCTTCCAGTATCGTGTCAAATACCGGGAAAGTCACAAGGGGAGCGAGAGTTCTAGTCTCAGTTTGTCGTCGTCGTACACCGAAAGAAAAATTACTTGTGTTATTACCACACTGTCATTTCTTTAACAGTTTGTGTTTCCCGCAGTTGTGGACTTAATCTACTGCCAACCGTCTATTCCTATCTCAATTGTGCGTGCCGTCAACATCCGTGTAGACCTGCACACAACGAGATAGAGCAAATAACGAAGGCAAGGTCAAAAGTAAAAGAAGAGGTCGCGTTGGTTTTTTCCTTCTTTTCCCACGATTTTCCTTCTTTTCTTCGCAAAGTGAGCAGACCACGGCCTTTAGCCGGAACCTCGACATTAAAAACCGGCCAGTAGTAGGTTGGGCAAGTATTTTTTACACGGGGTTAGTCAATGTGTTCGCACGCTGAAATGGTCCAAGTTTTATTAAAGACGTTTTAATCTTTGATTTTCACGTATCACTACATACGTACGCTACTCATTATTCCCATTACGTGGGGGATGTACCCGGGTAGACATACAAAGAAATGGTGGTATCATCGTGATCTCCAGCAGAACAGAGGAAATGGAAAATAGTAAACGTACAAGAAAGTGAGTTAGTCCGTGAGAAACAGAAAGTTTCTTTGTTCGCTATTTGAACCTAGCCTATGAGTGGTCCATTTGGGAGAGGAGTATAGTAATTTCTGGCATTCGCTGTGGAAAAAAATGTAGTGTGGATTCCTGGAGTGTTTTTCAGCTGGATGGAAAAAGTGAATAAAGACAGAGCAAAAGGAAACGAGCTAGTCAAAGCCAAAAAGAAACACGGCGCAAACATAACTGGAGGGACAGCTATACACTACGGCACGTGAGTAGAAGCCAGTAAGTTTATCTACACGAAATCTGCATAGCATAGGAAACAAGAATTTTCAGAATCTACACACACACGGCATAATATTGAACGTGTCCATATATATGTAACAGATAAATAGCAAATGTCTGTGTTCGGTACGAAAATGTTCAAAAACTGAGCAAATACTAGTAAGAAAAAGGAAATAAAGTATAAAACATCCTGTTTCACTGTTATTTCTTACTTCTACTCCAGCAAATTCCTCTACATTGCATGCCCATGCATATTTGCAACCTATTATAGCGAGGGAAATAATTGCGTCATTGTAACCTAGGCACATACGCCGTACATTCATTTCATTTAGATCCACCGCAACGATTTTGGAAATTATACAAAATACATTTTTGCAAATGACGCTGACATTGATGCTTGCCATTAAAAAGGAAATTAGTAACACGCAATATAAGCATACTCGAAACATAATAATGGGGGCGCTTCTACTGTAGACGTAACGTAATTCAAAGAAAAACTCTTCATCGTCTCCCAAGGTTATTACGTAGGTGCACTCAAAAGCCAGATATTATGACGAACAAATAAGGGGAAAGAAAACCAGATAAAAAGTCAGAAAGGAGATCATCGTCATCATCAGCATCATAATATAATGATAATAATAACATTCGCATGATTATAGTATCACCAAATAGCCCCCTGCCACAGAAACAGAGTAGCAGACAGACCAGCAAAAAAGAAGCAGATGCACATCGTGCGCTTCCATAAATAAATGTGTTCACACAGATGAGCCAAAGTTATTTGTGAACTTTGCACATTTGCAAAAAAAGTGCTGCGAACGGTTCCCCTTCATCGTCGTTTCAGAGACATTGTATATCTCCATTCCAAATTATGTTTAAAAAATTGTAATACATTGTACACTTTACAGTCGTCTTAACGCTCTCTCTCTCTCGCTCTGTGCGAGTGTGCCCGTGTGTGTCTCACTCTGTCCCCCTTTCCTTAGTTTGTGTGTTCACCTTCAAAGAAAACCCATTCGAAAACGACAGACACGTTTTGCATTATAATAATAATGCAATATGCGTGCCTCAACTAAATAAGGATACATGATACAAACAGAAAATAGACTAAGGATAAGGTTGAAATAAAAAAAATGCAAAAAAGAGTCACCACCACCATTGGTAACATCAGTACAGTACTTAGTATAACCACCACCGTCATCAGCACATCTGTACTCCTCTTCTACCACTGCTACTACCACTATTGGTCTTCTAAGATGATGGTGACGACTACTTACTTTCAGTAGAGATCAACGATTGCACACAGTGGGACAATGAGATTAGTCTAAAATATAGTTTCCTTCCGACATCACCAACACCGCCACAGCTCTTCTCGTGTCTTTCTACTCCTCTTGTTTCTCTCACTCCGCTGCTAGTTGCTGCCGCCTGCCAAATATACACTCTCTGCTCACATAATATTGCATTTCAAACGACACACAGCGAACAACCGACCGATATCAAGATAATAACGTAGCTTACATTCATAACGTGCATCACATTTTGCAAACAAAGTCTGCATATTATTTTGGGAGAAGAGAGCAGCAGCAGCCAAAGCAGTAGCCAAAGTGGGCGACGAAAGAAACCTGTAAGAAGACGGAAAAGAAGAAGGAGGACAGGAGGACCAAAAGAAATAAGAAAAGAAGGGGAAACCAGAGGACACACGTAAGCCAGAGCTAAGAAGTTGTCGTAATCATACAAATTCCTGCTGCTCACATGTTTGCCTGACTTTGTGCTATATGGATCCCGTTTCTGCTCCTCATCGTCTAATGTCACCCACGAAAAAAGTTCACCGATGTCAACAGAAACTAACAAAAAAATAGGAAAAATGGAACTCTTTTGTTTTCTAATAGGATATCATTACAGTCGTTATTGGAGTTTAGTGGAAAACGGAAGCTAGAAAATTAAAAGCAGGGAACACTTTTCATCTTTTTTGTCCCCACAGGACTCGACGATATTGTTTACTATTGTGTATTGCATGTATACAAATTGTTGTATTTGGACGTATCCGTCTGCTACACCATACTCATACAACACACGCGTTTTGAACCAAGGGAAAAGAAGAAATTTGTCTTTCTGTGGCAAAGGTTTGTGACTTGGGGGCATTTTGTTGTTATTTACCACAGAGAGAAAAAGCTAGGTTTGTATACTTGTCGTTGTCGTTGGTGGTTCGTACCTTGAAAACGGGACATATACATACCTTTGAACTAGTCCTACATTAACATAGTTGCACGTTATTATGAGCATGATGAAGTACATGGGGTAGTCCGTGTTATTTCTACCTACACACACTTCTGTCTGTATACAACGGAAACAACCAACCACCTGCATTGAAATCGTATGGGAAAGTGAAGCACCACTACTCGGTTGCTGAACTAGAAAGCAAGACAACTCATAGCCACCTATTTTATCAGTTGGCCGAGAAATTAAGTTTCATTTCCTTTTTCCTCTCAGTTATGCTACTGTTGTGTCTCTTGTCATATTCCCAATAGAAATTTGTTTCTACTGTCATTAGCATTGTCATGTAGCCCCGTTGTTATTTTTATTTTGTTTTTCCTCCTCGTGCAGCAGACAGACAAGGAGAAAAATAAACGCTCCAAGTGAGATAACTTGTCCTTCATACTACACCTTCTCTTCGGCAGTTTGTGCGGCTTCTCGTTGAATTAAAAAAGTTTTTTGCTAGTCTACCATTCATTCTCATTCCAGCGACAACCCCATCAGCAACAACATCGAATTGGGACACTTGCGACTTGCGTGTGTGTGTTTGTGTACGTATGTGTGTGTTTCCATCATCCATGTATGGTTTGATAGACACAAAAACAGAGAAGCTTTGATAAGTATTTCTGATTGCCTACCTCATTTCGTACCTCCCACTTGATCACTTTTCTATCCATTTGTTTGATTCGTTCTGAGCCTGTTTGACAACGACGACGTAGACTTGCTACACAAGAAAAACAACATCAAGGCTGACGACAAAACAAAACAGAGAAAAAGGGTCTCATAAAAATATTGTACAGTTCCCCTGCCCCTGGCTTGCCTCTGTTAGACTGCTAGGTTGATAATAGCGTAATTCAGGAAATACACTTAACGTGTTTTCTCCATCACCATAAGCACATCTTGTGAGAAGATTTTCATCAGTGCCATCATCATCATCAACAACAACAACTGTTTACCGCCGTTGTTAGAGAATATTATCTGTCTGTCTCCGATTCTGTTACAACAACGACATTAGGCGCAAGGCGACATTAGGGTTGTCTTTGCTACGAAGATGTAATGTTTGCAACTGGCTGGTAAAGAGGTATATTACACCTGAAGGAATTGTATAGCACTCTTGTCAGAAAAAAAAGACCGATCTGATTGCATCATCAGTTCTTGGAAGTAAAAGTTGGACCGTTGGGATCCATTTTTCGATTACTTGTTGTTTTCGTCCTTTTAGTTTCCCGTCCCTCTTTCATTCCACTTTCTGTCTGTTTCTCCCCCCCCTCTCTCTCTCTCTCTGTGTGTGTGTGTGTGTGACTTTCAGTGACATTTTTTGCGTCAGCGGGCGAGAAAGATAATCTACGGAGAAAATTCACAGCCAAACCAATACCATTTTCTCCGCACCACCACCGCGCCGACATTGGCACAAAACGAGAGATCTCCGCATCTAGTTTCACCAGACGAATAACCAAAGAAAGTTTGGTAAATGGCTAATGAGCTTTGATGTAATAATAATAATAATAACCTTAACAACCTCTCTCGCTTCTTTTTCCGTTCAATTTTTCCCAACCCCGTTAGTACACACGAAGAGTGAATAAGTAAATGAAACACTTTTAAAATAAGAAAATTTCGGATTTTTTCTCGTGCAAAGGTATACTCCCTGCAAAATTAACAAGGTTACTTTTTTCTGATGTAAAATGAAAAAATAAAAGACAGAAAGGTCTGCCTTTGAAATTTTCTTAGTCTTACGTATGTTCATCTAGCTTTAGCAGCATTACATTTACGGCCCATGTTATATCCCCACGTACAAATATAAATCCACAATTCATCTAAACAACACCACAAAAACTAGTAGGCGTACTTTTTCGTGTCAACTGGCAACCATCAATTTCACAGTGTCATCAATATTCGCGTTAGAAACAGGAGACTAAAAGAAAGAATCTTGAATTTCCCCCATTTAAAGTGTAGCATACAGCATCAATTGGAAAAGTTATTAGTACCTCTATAGTCTCATATAGAATAGACACACTTGACGGTTCTAATCTAGTACATTTTTCAGTCTCATGTTTCTTGATGTTTATTTGCTCAAGGATTATTGGCCCTTATACAACAAAGGCTTTTATACAACTTTGTCAAAATCTGTGTTACAAACTGACTACTGACAAAAAAAATTATCTAGAAGGAAATAAATAAAGTTCGTGCCGATTTTCCAGGTGACGCTTGTTCCTCATCACTCGTTTTTGACAATCATCGTCATCATCATCATAATCATCTATCCCGTGTTCCCCCAATCCACCAACCACCAATTTACAAGACGAAACGGAACGAAATCCGCAAAAAACAGTCTGTCATTTTACACCACCGCTGCCAAAACTTCAATTCATCTTTATCATCTGCTCACTTGATGAAGACTTTGTTTAATTGGCTTAACTCGCTGAAGAAAGCGATTCAAGAGTTTGGAACAGAACGCGTTTAATTGGGACCCAGGAGGAGCTGACTCACCAGGTTTTTTGTGCTTCTTGACGACGACTACGAGGACGACGTACGTGTCCTTGTCGAGAGTCGCAGACACGAACAAAACATAAAAGAGGAGTCATAATACTAATCATGAGCAAGACGGGTAGACAAAACGTCAGAGCAGAGTAACTTTATTATTAGTATTACTTCATCATCAACAACAACAGCAGCGGCATCATCATCATTTCCCTCAATATTGCCAACAACATCATCGTCGTTGCATCCCTCTCCTCTCTGTCTATCTTCTTTCTTTCACAGTAAAGTTACTATCTAGACCCTAAAACTCGTCGCTAGGACTCAATCAATGTGATGTCGGAAACTACAAGTTTGAGTAGCGGTGAGAAGATTGTGACGACGTCAACAATGATGGACGACCCAGAGTTCTTTGGTGCGCAACCACCATACCCGTCCGCCTACAGACCTTTCCTTGACGAATTATGTGAGAAGACCAAATTCAGCAAAAGCGAAATCCGATTTCTCTACCGAGGATTCAAGCAGGTTAAAATCTCATAATTTTCTTATCTCTTACTTTCTTTGTGTCTGTTTTGTCTCTAAGGCTAACACAATAACAATAAGAATTATCCCATAAAGCCTTTTTATTAGTCATCACCACCACCCACCGCCGCGCCGCATTGCTTTCTATAAATCCTTCTACTTCCAACATTACAGCGCAAGTTGGTAATAAAACCGTAGAAATAAAAATAATCAGAACCATCAACTTCATCTTTTATAAGTTTCCAGAGTTAATGTGTACCTATCCAACGGTTGATAATTCTCGTGTGGAGATTAAATGTGCCTGTTTCCTCGACAACTCAACACTTCCACTAGCCACATTCCATTCTATTCCAGCCTGTCAGTTTTTTTCCCCGTTTGTATGAGAAGTTAAGACCCGTATAAAAACAACATATTACACGTACCCTTTCATTCTTTTCACCACTTTATTTATATCTTCCTCCGTTTCTTCCTGACAGAAACGGTTGGGGATGTTTGGTTTCTGGTTAAAAAGAACTTCATTTCTCCTCGACAACAAAATGATGATGTCGCGATAATGTGTCTTGAAGGAGAAAACATTTTGTTTTGGCGCTTTTCTCCCGTTTTCAAAACCTCTTTCATTGTAATAAAGTGGGATTCTCAGTTTGCTTGAATAAATATATGGTATACCTCCACGCGTGATGTTGTTGAAATGGACTCATCTTTATGCGCACACAGAGGGTATGCCCGTAGGTTTGTAGGATAACAGAGAAACTTGAATGATACATGTGTTTGGTTATTTCATAAAAGAAATAGCATTTTATTTTTGTGTCCAAAATAATGTTCACAAGGCTCCTTCCCTCTCTGACATCACCAGCGTCATCATCATCATCATGGCCGTTAGCATCATCAGCACAATCATTCTTAGGCTTGTGCATTTTTTATCACAATGGCTGGAAGCTGTTTAGGAAGCACGTCAAATATGAATTGCGCTTATATACTTCATGCATGCAAATCAGTGTATGTAGGTGGTTTGATGCCGACGGAAACTGGCTGGAGAGACCTCCTCGCACTATTTTGCATGTCACACACTTTCCCATTCAACTGACTTTCACTTTTATTTCCCTTTTAAGGTTGCTTCACGTTGTTTATAGGAAGCCAAAGGACCAGAGTTTTCTGAAGTGTGTAATAATAATATACGCATAAATTCTTTGCAGACAAAGTATTCAAAAGAGAAGTAGAAGAGAAATGGAGGGGTGGTGGGGGAAGGAGATATTGAGAGAAGGAAAAAGCATCGTCATGCCGTCACGAACGAGCCAAAAAAGTGTGCACTTTCTTGGCTGCTAGTTACATTCTTCACCGCTATTTTCTTTGGCTTTCTCTGTCTCTCTTCCTCTTCTACCTCCTTTTGTCTTGTTGCTTTACTTACATATTTACGGGGACACACAACAGCTAGCAAGGAAATAGACAATATGCAAGAAAAATCCGGGAAGGTGTGTGTCACGCTTCCAAACTGTGTATATATTATGCACACTCAGAAATACTCACATTAGTCGCTGTCTTTCTTTTTAACAGGAATATTATTATTATTGCCGTTATTATTATGGTTATGGTCTCCTTTATCTTTTTATTTTTATTGCTGTTATTTGTTTAAGGTCTAAAACAACACATTCCCCATTCGCAAAAAAAGCTCCACAGTAAAAATAACATTCTTTTGTGTTTACTCAGAGTTTCCATGAAAGACTTGGGAGAGAAAGTGGGAAGAGCAATAGAATGTGATTGTATTTCTATTTCTGCTGTAGTGTGCAACAGCCCTACAACTGCAGTTCCTTCCAATACCTCCGTTTATTCTGCACCAACCTTTTCTGTTTAAAAACGGGTTTTCGCAACCAGGGAACACAAGTAATGCCCGTACCTAAGGTATGCATTGTAGCAGAGAAACACTTCGGACAAAGTGTGGTAGATATTCAGTAATAGTATTACATACAGATATTATTATGCATATGGTCAACCATAGCTGTACATTTTACAGACAGAAGGTCACAGTGTGCTGTGAATTGGACTTGCTACACTTTGTGGTAACAAGATATGTAAGTAATTTAATAGCTACCGGTTTGCCTGGAAGCCCACAAATGTAATTTACTTTTTAAACAAACAACCGAAATTCACTTTTATTACTGCTGTAGTTTACCTGAATATCATGCTTTCCATTTGCAATAAATACTGTTCTCCGCATAGTAAAATAACCACCTGTGTATTACTCTAATGAGGGAGGTTTGTTTACAACCGGAAATCTTTTAGTAATGGTTGGTCTTTATTTCGACCACAGGTGAAATTAGTGGTAAAGTGGATTGGAAGGCAGTCTCAAATTGTCGCCAAGTTTCCAACTGATTGTTTAAAATACAGCTAGGTAGTCATTCCTTTGGAATTGGAAGAACGTTTGTAGATACACACTTACACTTACAAATATACTTTACTGTTTTACTACCATTTAATGAGTTTTCTTTTTAAATGAGAGGGTTTTATTGATAAATTTTTGAGCAAGGTCGAGCATCTAATGAAGGCCACCTAATTTAAAAAAAACAATTAAACGCAGGGGCGTTCAATAATGGTTTCACGGTTTCGCACTGTTCGTGTGGCGCATTCTAATATTAATGTATATACACATATACGTGTAGCATGTATACCAGTGGGTATAGATTTGAAGTGTTTACAATTATCTATGTACTACCCAATTTACAGGTAGCAATTGAATTACGTGCTGTGTATGGTGTAATCTTGTTTGGCTGGTAATACAGGTACATTTGTACGGTTCGGGAAATTGAAAAAGACACGTAACATGGGGTACAGTGAGTTTACTTTTTGGCTAGCCCATGTTGGTTGATACTCCGTTCCTATATACCGATCCTATTTCCAATATGCAATAACGCTAAAAGCAAAATGGGGATGTTGTAAGACCCTTGTTTTGCGGACATGGCATATATCATTATTGTAATTTCTGCGCGGGGGAAAACCGATACCAAGGAATTTGCGAAAAACTTACTGTAAATACGGTTGTACGTAAATAGAACATGACTTTGACAATGTTACATGGGAACGTAACAAATATTTGTACCAACTTCTTTCGTCATAAAATTTTCTTCGTTTTGATCAGCTTTTATTACGAATCTGCGAAAGTATTACAAATGAGTTGATGAAAAATAAGTCGAAGACATTTTCGTAAAAACTTTGCGTTGTTTTCAAAATTTGATATATGTGTAAAATTCTGTAACTAAAATTTAAGACAGTCATATTGCGGTAGTTTCTCTTCCTGAAAATTTTGTGTGCACTGCTCTTTCATCCCTGCCCACCCGGATTTGCGGTTAAAATTCTTATTTTTTCTTCGTTTAGAGCGTAATAAAACGTAATATTGTTGCAGCATGATATTTTAGAAGATTTTTGATATGCACACGTGACAGTTTATTGGAAAATAAATAGCCTCCCTGTCTACTCACACTCATAAACATAAAATGGTGCCATAAATTATATTGAACTGACACGGTTCGACAAGAAATCATAAGAACCAAACAACACGGCCAACTATCCTTCAAAAAGTGCTCCAAACGGATGGTCTGCCATTTATTCCTTTTTTTTAAATATTATAAAAATACAGCTTTTCAACGAAAGAGAACTCGCAAAAAAGAAATGAAACTTTGATACTTTCTTTCTGCAAGAAAAACAAACGTGTTGTGCAATAAAATACGGTTTATTTACGCTGGAAATGACGTTAACTACAAGTTTATGGAGAGAGGAAACTACACTTGGTTTTTGGCAATTTTCGTAAGAAAAGGCAATTCTGGGGACGAGGAGAGGCATTTTTTTCGATTAAACCTTGTACCATTCCCTTCACCAAAGTCATAGCAGCCATGCGAAGAATTTCCATGCAGAAGAAGTTGCTGCATGGTATTTACATTTAAAATGAATTAAACATAGATTTTTTGTGACAAGTTATTTTTGCTTGAGGAAACAGGACAGGAAAGTGCACAGTGGCGATGTTTTTGTTGTTCTTATTTGTATGCAAACAGGTTAGCTCCTCACATTACCCAACAACACGCTGTGCTGCTCCCATAGCTGCTGCTACTTTTGCTACCACTACTGTTCCTGTTTTATAATTAAACATGGTGGGGCCCATGTACCACCAGTAAAAGTTACTTTGTTTTTAGTATTTCAACGTTGTTTTAAGAAGTTCTAAAGTTGTTTTCCCCGTATAGAACAAAAGGAAGCGGTCAACTGGATATATGTATTTAACAAACATGAAAATTAGAATGGAGTTGAGTACAAAGAAGGAGGCCACAACCTGTTAAGTGCATCAATATTTCACTTTATACTATCATCATATAAGACTTTTCAAACTACTTCGAGGTGAATAGCTAGAAAGTGTGTTCCCACTCACAGTTGGGCCGCACCAAACTGTCCACATTTATAATGCATTTTTATATTGTAACTTGTACGAAAATGGCTGGGAATTTCCGGCTTGTGAATCGTAGCTAAAGTCAAAGGATCAGACATGAGAGAGGCAGCGCTAACCTGCAAACAACTTTGAATCTTCTTCAAGCTCACCATCTTTTAACGCCACACACCAGTCACAAGGCAAGAAATGCTGACGTGCATACTTATACTACATATTATGCACACCTAGTAATATATTAACTACGTTTTATACTTTTTTCGCGGTACGAACTTTAAGGTCTCGAGTCTTGCTACTTTTTTTGTCATGCCCTCTAAATTTAGCAGTAGTGGAAAAGACACGTGGTGTGCATGTATAATAATGACCAACCCACATTAATTACTGCTGGTACCAGAAAGTACTTACAATTTACATGGCTCAAAATATAATACTTTTAAAAATATACTCCTCCGATTGCAAATCCAAAGCAAAGGAATATACACCCTTCCATACACATGTGTGAACTTCATGTTTTCAAAAAAGAGTACCTTTGTCACTCCGATGTTTCTGCTGTTATGTTTTAAGTTTGTTGTTGTCAGGAGAATTAAAAAAATAAATAAAGTAAAAACAAATGCCCGCCAGTTGTCCGTTTTGCTTTCCATTTGTTTACTCTCATGTCACTCCAATCCAAATATCCTGTCCATGTGGTTATGCACACACGGTTGTAGTTACCGAAGTGGTTTCCTTTGTAGTTGGATTTCCCATATTCACATTTACATTATTTAGAGATTTTCATTTCTATCCCATCATCATATCCCTTCTTTGGTAATTCTAAACACGCGTCCTAGGAAAACCTAACCGTACAGCAGAGTAAGGTGCCGCCGTAACAAAATACTTTTAAGTTTGCCCCGCAGCTTTCAAGTCAAATCAGTGGGTGAGTCTTCACTTCCTTTGATGCTAATAAATATCTTATGATGATACTACGAATGAGACAAGTTGTGCTGCTACTTCATATTTTTTGTAAATGTTTTACGGCGGAAGAGAAATACCGGTACATGCAATCATTATTTACGAAATCACTATTCTTGTGAGTTTGTAGACAGTTGTATCAAACAAATGTGGACTTGTTTTTAAAAAAATGCGGACGTGCATATGATGGCTGCCACCATGTGTGTGTATTCCATTAGATTGAGATTGAGCTACACTGGGAGAGACGTCTGAGAGTGAGTCTGACTAAATGCCAGTACAGCAAAAAGCATCGAAGACAGACTCCTTCAATGTATGCTCAGATGTACTTTTATCCATTTGCATAATAAAATTGAAAAATTGTCATTTTTCCAATCTCGTTTGTACTTGCAGGCCCAATATTTCATATCCATCAGCAGAGAAAACGAAAAAAATAGGAGATGTGGGCACGACTCACAGTTAAGGCAGGGGCATGTTGCTGTGTTCTGCAATTTTTTCTATTCACCAACGATACACACTATCCTGATGATCTGCTGATCACTGCCGCCTATCCCACTGGGTTATAACACAATAGTATTCCAAATGAGAATTCGAAAACCTGAAGAGACTCTCTAACAAAATGTAATTTCCATTAAATTTCCATATCTTCTGTGACAATGTCAGTAGCGATATACACATCAGAACGTTGATGGCAAAATATATTTATTTGTGGGATCTTCGGAAAAAAATAAATGAACAGGATTCTCGCAATTTTTATTACATGACGTGCACACTAGGAAGGCTGGCGCCTCATACAAGAAACCACATAAATACATAGACTGGCACGACACATGTATCATGATGAGCCTACTCTCTCTCATGAATGGTTATTTATCACTCTTCTCGTATACCTAATCTACTTTTCCTGAGTAAAAAACACAGCACACAAATTCCTCACACCGACACGGTGGGTAATTTGAGCCGTGATATAAAAAGTGTCCTTCTACCCACTTTTCGATGAAAAAACAGCAGCAGCAGCAGCAAAGCAACAAAAAAACAAGCTCATCGCCAGGAGAATCCTGCCGATGAAAATAATCTAAAAGCTCGTTTTTGCTAATAAATAAAAGTATCCATTGCACTCGAGGATTTTGTTGAACGCCTTTCCGCGCCTGTAAATATTTTTCATCAATTACCCATATAAAAATTGCTTAATGGATCCAATATTGGATTTGTCATCTTTACGAAAAGGGAAACTGTTTTCCGGTCTCTCTGGGTGAAACGGTAGCATTTTTCATGGTAAAGGAACAAAATTAAAGAGAGTATTAAAGTAAGAGAGAGGAAACAGGCACCATTTACAAAATTATTATCTTTGCTGCTACTATTTACAACAGTCATAATGCCATGATGAGGTAACATCA
>JAHZNB010004174.1:0-30968 GCA_027744295.1 Callyntrura guangdongensis
GACCACCACACATAGTCTGTTACTAATACCCTTCGCTATATAGTCCAGCTAATGTGAAAACGAGTGGATTATAAGCCAGTAAGCGTGCATGCATGCATCCAAGAAACGTGGAAAAGTACGTAATGGCAAGGGAAAAGGCAGTTTGTTATAAAGTGGAAAAAGGGTCGTCGTCGTCGTGCAAGGAGGAGGAAGAAGAAGAGCTCGAAAGCTTGTCTCAATACGACAGACAGAAAAATGGCATGGGATTTGTCAGCGTCACTGCCGTTGATGTACTATGTGGCAATTGAAAAAAGTCTCTTTTTTCTATTTTCTCTCTCTCTCTTTTACTTCACCAGACATATCTACCTACCTACTTATGTGTATACTTTCTTCTGATTCATCATTTAACCCACGTATATTATACAGTTAAAATGTATGCGTTATAATACAACTTTTCTTCTGTAAAAAAGATAAAAGCACTGATACACTCACAAACAAAACAGTAAAACCCCAAGAAAGCTGGAGCAAGAGAGAGAGAGAGAGTGGACTAGCAAGTACAACGTGAAATGGCAGTGACGAAAAAAAACGAACCCGTATGCATGCACGTTATTACCTACTAGTAGAGTGAAAACTAGATTTTTTATTTATATGGTTGAGTGAGTGAGAATATGTGTTTTTGTACGTCTCTCTCTCTCTCTTTCTGTCTGTATGTGTGTTTCCTGTTACACAAAACGTGTTTAAATGTGAACTTTCCGTTTTCTTAAATAGTGGATTATTATGCCCAAAAGAACAAGTGATGCTTTGCGTGTTTTGAAAAAAAAGAATGAAAGACCAGTAAAACTTTCTTTCTGGGAAAGTAAAAGAAAACAAAAAATATGTATAATGTATACCGTACAATCAGTCACTTGTCACATGTATTCAGTGCGCTTGATGCAAGTAATATTAGTAGTTACGTACGTGTGTGTTATAAGGTCTCCTTTCCAAATTTACCACGATGGTGTGTTGCGTCTGTACACGAGTTTGCATGTATACAGGCATGTTGCAGGCATATGTGTGATATGAGAATTTTTTTGGCGACATTCAATTTCCTTCTTCATCACGATGACCACCTGGTTGAGCTAAAAAATGACCCTAGAGAAGAGAGAGAGAGAAGAACGAACGAAAGGGAAGAAACAAAATATTGGATGCATGCACAGAATTCATGACACTACGAAATAGAGCAGCATAGCACAACACTACTTGCAAGTTTTGTCGGTTGGGCTGTCACACAAGACGAGAGTTTGAAATTTTTTTTTGTTAAGTTGAGTCACATGAAATGATCAAATCTTTTGCCGTCATCAAACTTCTTCTCTTCTTCCTGTCCTGCTACGATTTCGTCTACATACCTTGCTCGTATATGTACGTAGTTTACGTGCAACTACCAGAATATTTATTAATGATACTTTGCTACTACCTCTATTTACCACTGCCACTTTTGTTACTACAACCAAGACGACGACACGGACAAGATTTTTTAATAAATAATATACACTTTCTTTCTAGTGGCAACGGCAACTCCATCAGCAGTGTTATTATATGATGAAAAATCTGGAGCAAGAAGCGGAATATATGTGGTGAGCATGCACAATAAATTGTATTTTGTACCTGTTTCATTTCCATAATCTATCATCATGTGAGCACCTCGAGAGAGAAAAAAATGTCATAAAATTCTCTAAAATGGTATCACGTCCAAATATTTTTTTTTCGCCGTCTACCCTCTCTGATTACTTTGCTCTTTTGGTTGGCATGCCAGCACCTTCCTTCCACCTCTAGACACTTTGTCCATGCAAACTGGTACATTATCGGCATTGCTGTTCCATTTTTACTTGTGTTTTAAAATCAATGGTAAGGAAATAAATGTCGGAGGGGAAAAGGCGCGGGTCATGTAAAATTAGTTTTGAAGAGGACGCGTGAGCGTGCAATATGAATCTGTTTGTAGACCTCTCGTCTCTTCATCCTTTTTATGTCGAGATGATATTTTTACACACCTGATTGACCCTTAATGTCCCTAACTTTTTTTCCTTTATTTTCAACTCTGTCCTAGAATGAATAATATCTAAACATCAACAACGTGTACACTTGTATTTGGGTAATTTTCGCTGGTCTCGCCAGAACATTTCCAAGAAAGCGAAAAACGGCGAATGTAGGACTTTTCCAGGCACATCACTATAACTGTATTTATTTTTTTCCATACCAACGATAGTTCATGCACCGTTGTTAGATTGTGTTTTATTATTTATACGGGTTACAGATTGTTTATAGTATCACAGAGTTTTTACATAAAAAATGTACCAAAGAGGCTTGTGCTTCACCTTTCTCTCTCTCTCTCTCTCTACACACACTTTAAATGTGGGAAGTTTCTTTGTGTAAAAAATCAAAGAAGAAAAAAGGTTTATTGATTTTTTTCAGCGGAGGGACCCACCCTTTCGCTTGGGCATTTTTGGGCTCATTTCGTAATGAACTTTGTCATTGTGTTTTTACTCTGGTGTTGCTTTTGTTCTCCTTCGCTGTGCGCTTGGTCTCTCTCTCTCTCTGGCACACACAAACACACATCATGTGGCTGTTTTGGGTACAAACAGGATGAAGGAATATTATCCATTTTTTGTTAAAAATTTGTTTTACTTTTTTCCCTTTTTGAGAAAAAAACCCTTTTCCTGATCACGATAAATCCGTTCAAATTTGATCTATTTTACGTTTTTCGTTTCAATAGATGTATATGTAGTAGAAAAAATAGGCGAGAGAGAGAGAGAGAGAATAATGCAAGCACAAGCCAAACTGTAAAGCTTATTTGTTTCCATCTTTTAACCTCAATTCGTTTCGACATTTTTTTTCGTAAATAATGTACATACATTATGATGACTGCATGCATCAATACATGAGTGCATATTGAAAGCCAAGGCAAAGGGACACAAAAAAAAGTTACGGCTACGATTTATCCGTATATCCAACCGGGCACACGCATCTCTAGATGGCTCAATATCAGCAGCCTCGTATAATATTATGTTTGTGTATGACACACACTGTATAAAAGAATATGCACCCATACATCATTTGTGTACTTTATTTTAGCGTCTCTCTCTCTCTCTCTCGTTCCTTCTTCCTGGTCTCAATTTTCCCATCCTGAGGGCTTACATCATGATCGAAATATGTAATAGTGATTTGCAGATGAGATTTTTTTGTGAAATCTGGTTACTTTTTTTTAGGAAAAAATATAAAGTAAATGAAAGCAGCGTAATGCTTAGAGATTTGGTTATTTTTGAATAATATTCATAGCAAACTCAAACCAAACCTGAGAGAGTTAGCTACAAAGAGCCTGGGCGGTATGAATTTTTTTTTCGTGATTTACCCTCCAAAAAGCTTGTGTTCATTTCCCTTTCTCTCTCTATCTTTCTAACCCATGCGATAAAAATTTGTGTACGCGTGCATACATTTGAGTATTTTTCCAATACACTGAAACCAATTTATATCGGACCAGTGTCAAACTAACAAAATGTTGCTACGGGGACTACTTTTTTATAGATATTTAACTTAAAAGAGAAAATTAACAATGTATCTATAAAAAAAACTGCGTCGTTTCCCATTTTATATCAATTTCTACCAATTTCTATCCCAATCTTCAAATTTTGTAGAGAGTAAAACTTGTTTTATTCACATTTACTTTTCCTAACTGAATATTTTTTGCATGAGTACTCATAATTACCTAATATACTCACTTATTTACATTTATATATTTAGTCAATGCATGTTAATGGTAATATTACATAAAAGTTCAAATCAACATGTATGATCCCGACGATGACAAATCGCCACAAGGTAACATGCATGATTAAACGTTGATGAGGAACTGATTTGATTTTACGTTCGTCCTAATTTAATAATATAAACTGTCAAGTTCCGAGTATAATGTTATTAAGTTTCATACTGGCAAACCGTACATCACAACCTAAAAGACTTCATCATAATTTGCATTTCTGCTGAGAATGTTCAACGGAATGTAATCTCTTGATTTTTTAAGTTCCTCTCAGGCTTACTTTATTTCTCTTATTCAGCACCACCTTCCACCTTGTAATTTTATTTCTCCCCAACCCTAGTAACAGTGGCCAACAGCCTGAAATAATGAAAACATGTCTTGCTATACTGATAATCTGTAAGGAAATACAAGAATTTTACTCGAACTCGCATTTCAACTGTGTATCTCATCAAGCTTAAATTAAGTTTACATTTTGACGTTATAAACACGTCAGTAGTGTGATAGCTGCTGTGTGCCTACTGCGCCTACCTTCACGTGGAGTAAAAACTACTTATTATGTGCTTGACTGAGCTCTGCTTCCTTCTTGGAATGGTTTAAGTACACGTGTGTGGATTTCCATCACAGAAAATGAAAAGTGGGTATGTTTCGAGGGACGAACCTACTTGACGATCATTATGAAGGTACCTACATGTCTTTTGGCGTTGTTACATCATCATCGTCATCATCGTCATCAACAACATCCAAGCAGTAGTTATAGTTTTATGGCCTTATATAAAGCAGGAGTGGATAAAATGTCGTATATGTTGTTTCAATCAAATTTTATTTACTGTGTCTTCTGGTCAGTTCAGCGTTATTATCATGTCACTGTTATTACAAGTCATTTCCATAATAGAATATTACGCCATTTCTCTAGTTTTGCGTATGTGTGTGTGTGTGTGTGTGTGAGGGCAAGCTTCGATTTTTCGTTAAAGCTTTGGGTAGATGTCACAAAGATAGAAGACGAGCGGACAGCAGGGCAGGAGCACGGGGCATGTTGTAATGTGCAGTAGCTCTAGTAGTACACGTCGTTGTAGAAGTAGTAATGCAATAAAATGGTGAAATATACAAATTGATTTTTAGTGTGTAGAAAAGGAGAAAACAAAGTGATTTAATGGACGACGTCGTTGTTGTTGTTGTTATACTGGTGGTAGCGGTGCCGTTATACTTCAATTCTTTTTCCTGGTTCCTATATGAATCATCAAAAACGTCAACGTTTAGAGTCATTTTCATTGAGCATTTTGATTACTTCTCTGAATTTTTTTGTCTGAAAAAGCTCAATTCATTTTATTTTTTTTGTTACCCCGAGTCAACTAATACGGCAGAACTAAATTGATTAATAAAATGTTGTTGCTGATGTACATGTTTTTGTGTTCATTCCATTTGTCTATCATTTACACACATGCTATCTTGCTTACCTCTACACACTCCACTCGAACTTACTAATTTCAGGAGGAAGCCAAAATGGTAACGGTTACCATACCTTCTACATTGTTGGATAGCATTTCTATTTCCCATCATTATTTCGTACTTTCCTAAAAAAAAAACTACTCACGTGAACTCCACCGAAAAACAACTTGACTGATTAATTTCTCAATTTTCTCAAGTCTGTCTCTCTCTCACGTTCTCTATCAATTTTCTGTTTGATTTCTGGAACAGCGCGGTAGATACATATGTAGATTGTTAATAGTAATAAATTGCATTGGAAAAGCATATAAATGGATTATGATGGAGTTGGATTTGCTCAGTGAAACTTGAAAATTGTTGCGACGCCAGACAAGAAGATCAAGGTAAGGTATGCTTGAAGCACTTCAGTTATTACAATGTCGTTTGCTGAAAATACAATAAAGCACAAAGCTATTTATTTCTGAGTGGAATGAGAACATGATTAAGGGAAACTTATATTTAATAGCAAAAAGGAAATGACTTTACATTATTTGGAAAATTACCCACGCTGCTTAGCTTATAATTGAGTAGTACTATAAGATAGACACCAAACAACTGCGGCTTAGGCTGACGGTGTCTCAATAGGAGGCCATAGGAATAGTTTTGGCCTGACATAGATTACTGGGAACACTATTCATTTCCTACAAAATATTTTGTCTATATCAAGATGGAAAAGTAGAACCAAGCGAAATATATATCAACAAAACGGTAAGGTATTGGTAAACATGACGAAATATGCCAATAATACATAGGCATTCATTTACAACCGTACAGACGTTCACACGATTTTTTTAAATGTGTAGGTGCTGTGTAAGTTTGTAGTTAAAAATGAAATACCGTATTATTTTTAGGACAGACAACCGCATAAATTTTAATGACCGGTATTATCTCTTAAATAGTTGACAAACTTTATTTATGTCGATCAAATTTGAATTTTCTAAAACAATTATTTAGTTTTAATAAAGTAAACAGTATTTTGTACCATCTTATATAATTATATTAATATAATTATACCTAGAGCTTTGTTGAATTTATATAAAAGCTGAAAACAGCTGCTTTTAAGAGCTGTCATAATTAGAGAACTTTCATTGCTGTGAGGTTTGCTTTAAGAAGTATACGGTAAATGTAGGTGCATATGTTTTATATCTTAGATTTGTTCTAGTCAGACCCCTACACAAATTCAACCAAAAAATGGGAAGTTGTGCAAGAAAATTCGACTGTCATCATCATCATCGCCACCACCATCATTCTCTCAATTTAAATTACATGGCATAGCTCATTATTTTCATCATTCATGTATCGTATCAGTAGGAAACGTGAACGTGACGGTGATGTTAACACACACTTATAATTAAGTTTTTATAACCAGTTTTTTGTTTCCAATATTTATAATAATAAGATTCTATAAAAAGCTTAATAATAAGCAGGGGAGAAGAAGGACATCAATTATGTTCTTTGGAAGTAGTGGAGCAGTAGCACCAGTAGCGGTGATGGTAATAGTTACTCCACAAAAAATGTAGAAACGCTAAAAACGTTATGAATGGAAGTCCAGTTCAGCCAGATTAAGTTTGCGTAACTAGGAAGCTTCATTAATTGTTTTTACAGCAAAAAAGCCGGAATGTGTGAGGGAAGGAGTGTATTTGTACATACTGATATTGCTTAACGAGTGACGTTGATAATTACAACGACGACGACGATGATGATGAGTAAGTGTGTAGACTCATTAACAAGAATTCTAAACAAGCTGGTAATTATAATACATTGAATATACTTTAATTTAGATCCACGGATGACGGAAGTTTGTCATGACATCGTAGTGTGGACTTTTGTATGAGATGGGTGGTATGGAGGAGAAAGTTGGGGCGAACTGAAACCTTTTTTTATTTGTGTCTACCCATCAAACAATCCACCAGAGATTGTAAAGCTTAAGCTCATTGATAATTATATAACATTTTTTCCCGAAGAAATGTTGAAAGAGTGGGTGTGGCTGTCGTACCCAGTACGACGACATGCTTGTCTGTAATCATAGCTGCTCATTACGAGATACTTCCTTGTTTTAAAAAAAAAGAAACAGCTTTCCATTTTTAGACATTATTTTTTGTTTCAGGCAATAACGTAGAGCTGAAACCGAGCAATTTTTGTTAGCGGACAAAATTTTTTTTTTTGGTAGCCGACATACTAGCTCAAAGTAAATAAATTACCATTTTGTGCATTATTCTAGAAAAAACTGCAAGTTTTTAAAGCACCCCAAATTTTTTGTCATTTTTTTCTGGGTGATAAATGAGTCCTTTTTGGAAAGTAAAGGTAAACTTGTTTCCGAATAATTTTGAATGTTAATTTTTTTTTCGGCGAGAAGGACATTTAAATAGAAGGGGAAAAATTTAAGTCATGCGGATCACATTGTTGTTGGTATAGAGAGTACAGTTTTTAGGAAATATTTTAACCGACGGACATCTGCATCTGTCATCCGTTTTTTGGGGCGATTTCCCTCAAAATATGCTAACTATTGGGGAAAAAGAAAAAAGTGAATAAATGGACTCCCTCATTCAAAAAAAATGTGTACAATCCTGCCTGATTTAAGCAGTACCTTTACAACTAGTAAGTGTACCAACAACGTAATGTTATTATGTGAACGTATGTCTGTACTGTAAGTACAGACCTGATACTCCAATATTACCACCAGTTTTATAATAACGAAACAAAAACCCAATTTTTTTGAATAAACTTTGAATGACTACTCAAAAACACACTTACACAGTTTTCATTCACATCATTGATGATTGTAATAATATTTCAAGATAGCTGCTGGGATTCTCTATCCTTCAGTCTTCTGCCTCATCGGTAGGACAGTACTTTCCTAACATAGCAAAAAATTGTATATACAACCGTTCGTTCTCGAACCTCGAAGTACTATCTCTCTCTCCTCTGGTCCGCATGGTAGTGTGAATAATCGTTACAATAATGTTTCGTATGACCAAAAAGAGTTTTTAATAAATATGCATGAGTTTATAATCATTATTCAGTTCCATTCTACATGTACGTCGTAAGGCAGGCGAGTTTTAAAGTACATACACTTGCCTATACAAACGATTTCTCGTCTGGGCTCTTTTTGAGTTACCCATTTGGAAATATAGGAACGGTAACGTATTTAACTCAAGTAAAAAATATTGAAAATGTTGCAAATGAATGGAATGAAAAATATAATTGGAGATATGTGCTCAAATAATCGTCATCGTCAACAACGACGACAACAACAACAGCCGCAGCAGCAGTAAAGAAGATAATACAGTTACATTTTTACATTTAGTCTGCCGTTGATGTATGCACAAGTGTGCTCTCTGGAAGCAAGCAAGTATGTACAAATGCATACATACATTTCTGGCTGTCATCGTCGTCGTCGTCGTCAACAACTTGTACTTCTTAACCTCAAACAATTGATGGAGTGTAACATTTTCCCCATTTTCCACTCTCCTTGGTGCGTTCATTTCCTTTCGTCCTCCGTATGTGTGTAATAACATGCCTGTGTGTACATAAAAGTTGCTCGAGGCACACAGACCAGAATATTTTTTTTCAGATTTTAGGAAATTCAGTGGAAAAAAGGACGCGAAAGACCCTCCGGTCCTTTATCCTTTTGTTTTCCGTTCTCCTGACAGGCAACCATCAGTCGGTCGGATTAAATTCAAGTTGCTCTGCTACTGTAGCTGCTGCTGCTGATGATCATGATGATATTGAAGGCAAATAACCCAACAGAGTTGCAAGTATCAGAAAAACGGGAACAATAAAGATTCAGTTTACGTACGCGTACGTATTCAAATTCTTTCCAATATTACTTCATGCATATGTACAAGCTATTATTTACTATCGTTACAAACATCGATTTGATTTCAAATAAAAACGGGGAAAATTGTATACTCCAACTTCCACACGCATTAGAGCGAAAGCCTGATGATGATGATGGTGATGATGACGAGGAGGCTCTCATCTTTCTTGCTGTTAACTCTTCGCTTTTATCATCCTACAATTACTTCTCCTCTTCTTGTGCGTATGTATGTATTTACATGAAGGTGCTTTTGAGGCGGCGGCTGTAAATTTTTGTTTTCTTCCTTTTTTGTGCTAGTACATAACATTCACAAGGTAACTTTTTACAATAACACCATCGTAAACAACATCGACCCTTTCGACAAGAGAGAGAGATGAATTCAATACATTTGAAATGGAGGAATTGAGTTATCGAACACTTGTTTTTACGAAAATTCAATGCATAAACACACTTTCATGCACGCATACCAAAAGCAGGAAATTTTTCAGCTTTTGTTACTTTTTTCTTTACACTCGCCACAACTTGGCTTGCCGTCAGAGTATGGGTACGAGTGTGTGTGTGTGTGTAAGTGAGAGAGATAGAGAGTTAGTAAAAGTGGAGGGGACCCTCCATGGATTTTCCACATTTATGTGAAAAACATCTGCCAGAAGGAAACACGTGCCCATTTTCAAAGGGTCTTCCTTTCATTATTTTTATTATGATTATTATTTTTTCCATAGAAAATCAACTACTAAAACTCCTTGTATATTTTACCCATACTTGCAATAGAATGTAAAGTATCCATGTTGAATTCGCACAAGAAATTTTCTATTTTTCACACAAAAAAAGTAATCATAAAAATACTGAAAAATTTATTTATATTGCTCCCTTTTATAAGCGTGCTGAACACGGACGTACTTTCATGTGTACATAATATTCCAAATATGTGGAAAAAAGGATAATAATAAAAATACCCTTTTCCAACAGATTAGTTCCTTTTTTTACTTGTCCCTTTTTACAGTTTAACTTTTTTTTCCTCAAATGTGTAAAGGGAACAAATACCCATAACTCATACAATGTTATTATTATTATCATTGTTATTATTAGTATACCAAGGCATGTTCCAAACACACGACAATCAGTTGGTCGACAAAAAAAAATGAACGCTTTAACAGTAATTTTATTTCAACTTATTGTTATTATGAAAATGATTTTTTTGCTCGTACACTTTTTTGATACTGGCTTTAGAATTTTTTTTCTTGTTAGCGTACAAAAAAATTTCTTTTCCTTTTGACACACTCTGCAAAATCAAAAATAGGTACACATCAAATTAGAAAGCGATAAAGATCCCTACAGAAAATGCCGTGGCGGTTTTCAAACAGCAGCCTACATGAACAACAGACCTCCGGGCATCATCAAAGGGTTTTTTTGATCGGTGAAAAAAGGATAGAAAAAAACGGCTTCAATTGAAATAAAATGTAGACACACACACACTTTTTTATCCTATACAGTTTTCTTCACTGATAGTGAAACTGGCAAAGCCCCTGATTATCTGCTAAGCCGACCTCATTTGCTCAAATGTTTAGAATCAAATTCTTTCTTGCCTGATAATATGCTGAGCTGTTGCAATAATGTAACAACGAGCCACATTTCAGTCAACATTTCACATTAACACAAAGTGACAAATGACGATCATATCCGATCTGCTGTTTTTCTTCTTCATTTTTCGATAAAAATCCCCACATTATTTTTTCTGATTTTTGGAAAAAAAGAAGCGGATTTTTTCCAGTCATTTAATATTAAACGATATATTTTTACAGTGAAAGGGTTGACTGGTTCACAAGGGAATGGAATGAGCATATATTCCTAATCCAACTTTACTGTTTGCTTATAGCCTAAAAGCACAATGGTAAAAAAATATTAAGCGATCCTTTTCGGCAAAGCCCATCCATTAAACTGAAAATGTATAGAAAACAAACGAATGAATGCAGGCATAGATGGATAGGCAGAAACTCACAGGGAGATAAACACCTGTCCATTTTGCTTCTGTGAGTTGAAAACATTTTTTTCATCTTTTACTGTCAAACTTTAATAAACACACACTGAGTGTGTGAGAGAGAGAAGGTATCAATGTTTATTATAAAATTATCTTCTACTACTGAATTGAATTATCTAACGGAATAAGATTCTCTACCGCTGCTGGTGGCTACAAATGGAATTACTTGCAGTTATTTATTTATTATAAACGCAGCGTTATCATCACTTATCACTACTACCGCGTAATTTTCTCCGTCTGTGTGTAGAGATTGGAGATGGAAAGGAGATTTTTTTATCATCACGTTTAACGACACTCTAATACTGCTCATAACAGAAATGTGTGTGCGAATTTAAAACGACGTTATTCATTCAGCATATGTTCATCGTCACGCTTTTGATGGTAACAAAAAAGTGTTTCTACAGCAGAAGCGCTCTTTATTATAGGTAGCGAAGATGGTGGAAGGGCAGAAGACGAAGCCCAGAACATAACACTCCGCGTAACAGGGAAAGAATGCAGAGGAACAAGATGGAGAAAGAAAGAGAGAGAGGAGGTTAGGGAGGGCTGGAATTTATACGAGCTGGAATTTTTATAGCTTTCATTTTATATTAATAATAATAAGGAAAAGGAAAAAGGGCATCGTAAAATTTATAGTTCCTGCCTCTTCGTTATACATCAAAATCACGTATGTAGTAGGAGGAGCAGTGGTAGTGGTGGTAGTAGTGATAATAATTCCACTTGGAGCGTAATGCCGCACACAGATTAGGTGTTTAAAAATAGCGCCTAAAACGAAGATTCAAACCTATTACAAGAGAAAGTCTTATTGATACTAGCAGTAACAGAGGAGTAATAATACCAATATTGCTTTGGTGTAGGCAGGCAGATATGTATTTTATGTTTTACGGCCTGACGTGCTTCAAAATACAGGACAGTATTTAGCCCAAGAAAAAGAGAAAGTTTTCTTGATTGGACTGGTGTTGAGCTTCCCAGTTAAAACAACAGTTATTTTGGACGGATACGGCGGACAGATGTGTGTTGCAAGAAGCCCTGAAGGAATTCTAAGCTTGTTTTTCAAACAAGATGTACATGCATTCATAAAAGAGTTATATAACTCGTTTATCTGATAGCCGAACATACGCAGTCCCTTCCCTCCACATTTACCCTCTTGCTCCTTTGAGAGAACCGAATTTGTGAAAGTGATCATATTATTCAGTATGTTCACCGGTGAGAGGTGATCCCAAAACGTCATGTGATGATGAGCTCGAGCACACATGCACCGAGATCTCTCTCTCTCTCTCTTTGTGTAGATGAACAAGGCAGAGATGAAGTGTAGCGTTTTGGGGTGATTTAAAATGCCCGTTGTGAAATGATTCACAAATTTACAAATAGACAGAACAAGTTGGGTGTGGGTGTGTGCGTGCAATTATACTAGATATTGTAATGTGCTTGTGTTAAACAGAGAGGAATGAATGAGTGGAGCAGTGGAGGCGTAAAACGGGAATGTGAAAAAGAAGCAGCGAAAAAAAGAAAAGAAGAAACAGAAAAAAAACATAAATTTCAATGTGAAACAGATGGAGTTGAGAAGTGAGAAAAAGTGGCTTCTTGCCCTTTTCATAGCATTCTATTCACTTTTGCTGGCCGCTGTTTGCTCTCTCTCTCTCTCTCGTTCTCCATCTCTCTTTCTTTCTTCAGCCTCCTCTTGTCTTTTTCTGCTTTTTATTTGCTGTTTATATATACACAACTCGCCCCATGTATACATTTGGCCAAAAAGACAGCTTTCAAGAATTTCCTGATAGACGTGTCGGTATATACTGAACCTGAGTATATCCCTCTTTGTGCTTTTTTTTAACACCACACAAAAGCAAGTATATACTCATGTATCACCCACCGTGCCTGTCTGTTTAAAAAACAGACAGACAGACCATAGCTTCTTTTCTGTTGTTGGTGGTGGTGCTGCTGCCGTTGGTGAAACTGGTGTTGGTGCTCGAGCTCGAGCACACACAGAGCAACAAAGAGGAGGCAAAAAAGTCTGTGCATGTGTTTGTTTATTTTTCTTACGCGCATTCATAAACTTGACGCTTTATGTTTTTTACACAGGCCGGCGTTGTTGTAAATGTTATTATGGCCAGCTTTCACTCTTTTTCATGCTTTCATTCTCCCTTTTTCCTCTGAATCTCTCTTTGGTCTCTCGCGCTTTCCCCTTTCTCCATTTGGCACATTCTATTTTACTTTGTGCATCCGGCTTCATAATAGTATCATTATCATCAGCACCGCCGCCGCCATCAATGCCATCATTTTTTGCATTTTCCTTTCTCCTTTTTCACCCCAAGGTGTGAATCAAGATGGTACACTCAAAGCACATTATATTACATACAAGGTTATGCCAAACTGGAATGGAGTTAATTGTATTCATATAAATAGCTATAGTTATGAGATATACACAAAGCAATAAAAATGTTTGTGGTAATCTACGACGTCGTAATTATCAAATGTACATGATGTGTGCTGATTAGAGTCTTTTCCTCTTTGTAGAGAGTATTTTTGGTCGGTTCCGACAAATGCATGTATCTTGCTGCAAGCTGCTGCAAATTTTATGCGTTTTATGCCAGAAAATTTATGTCCCTCACATCTTTTACATTTTTCAATGTACCTGATTGTAAAAAATAAAAGCTACTTTTATCTCTTCACCGAATAAAAATGCTGACTTACTTCGCTGTATATTTTTTGAATGAATTGTCTTCTGCTCTGAGCCTGGTTGCGTTTCTTGTTGGGCCTTTCCCGTAAATAAGACAGAAGAGGAAGAAAAAGTACGTAAAAATGTGAAACGTAAAGAGGGAGAAGGAGAAAGCTGTACTTGCAGTAGTTACTGAGGCTGTACCAGAAAAAAGTACATTTTTGTCTATTTATTACTTGGAATTTTTCTCCATCTTGCTTTGCAACCTCTCCATACTTCTCTCTCCACAGATAAAAATCAATGACGGAAATAAAACAAAAAATATTCGATGGCAGCCTTCTTCCTATTTCTTTTTCCTATACAATTTTTCCAAATAAATATAATAAATGGGTGGTGGCGGCAGTGGCAGTCGTCCTGGTGGTGGCTGCTTACATGAAAAAAAGTTTTTATAACTTTCCACCATACATAACTTGATCATATTATTCGAATATACATTTAGAAGTAAACTTATTTTTATGTCCAATCTAGCATCCAGCTATGACGTGTATGTGTTTTGTTAGCTATTTAGACGAAAGGAGAGAAAAAATCCCTTGAGCAATCTTCACTTTCTCTTGATAATGTATGAACACACACAACATGGTGATCCCAATGTACATACATAAAAAAATAGCTGATGACTTTCCTTTTAGTTCGTTTCTTTCGCTGATGTCGTGATGTTTCAATACACAGCGCACACACGGCGTATTACCACCAACAAATATAGTGTGCTCAGGAGAGAGGGATCTACTTGTGCACAAATAGATTTAAGGGAAAAAATAAAACGACTAATTTTGTTTCCGTAGGTAGTATTTACTTCTCTGATTCACTTACTTATTTAAACGTCTATGTATTTATTTGTGTGTGTCTTATTTATTTTTTCATATGATTTCCCCTGAAAAAATAGGAAAGAAAAACCCCTTCTAGAACAAAAACTAGTTTACCAAATTATGTACACGTTCCTGGCTGCCATCCTCCTGTGTATGTTTTGTGGTTGTTGTTGTTGTTGTTGTTGCTTCGTCTGCTGTTCCTTCGTTATTCTTTTTTTGGCTAATCCTTATCATCATCAAAAGGAGATGGATGAGAAGATGGAAAAAATATTCTATACTGATGCCCCATTTACCCTTACAATTTCCACCGAAAAGTCAATCTTCGATATTATTCCACATTTTTACTTCTTCGTAAAGCCAGCAAGGAGAAGAAGAAGTAGGAAGAGAGAAAATTTTTTGGCAGTATAATTTGATCAGAAGCTCAGAGATTTTCTATTTTCCCTGATGATTTTTTTCTTTTCTTAATCTTTCTGATGAATGATATGGTGTACGTCTGTTGTTGGTGTTCCATTAGTTTCATGTTTACTCAGTAATAACCTTATCTCTCTCTCTCTCTCTCTTATTCTTTCTCCCTGTTTAGGTTTTTCTGTTTGTTCTCCCAATAAATAGACTGGCTGCCACAAAATGGCAGCATAAGCACACTGACGTTTTTAGTAAAAACAAAAATAAGAAACGCCACCATCAGCAATAATAATACCCTCATCAGTTTTGCCAACATCAAAATACATGTCAGTATTTGTTGAAGAGCTGCTAACTATACGCAAAGTGCAGAAATCACAAAGTTTCTCCACAACTTGTGTGCTTGAAATAACAGCTTTTATTTCCCTCAATATAATAGTTTTACTGTCCAACTGTCGGTACAATACCAAACAAAGAAAATTGCTTTCAATTTTTTCCGAAAACAGTTTAATTTTTGTGCACTTTTTCATTACAACAGTTATAACCTATACGCCGGAGTTATTGAAATTATTAATATTATTATTGTTATTATTAAATCGCTGAAAGAGGTTTTTAAAGCATGTAACATTGGTTCCACGTACGCCAATATTTTGTATCAGTTGTCTTCAATTCTTATCATTTTCGTTGGACTGTCTGATGTACAGGCACACATATAGATGGATTGATTACCTGTTTTCTCCGATTTCGCTCATTATGGCGTCCGAAATTTTCTGCCGGCTTTATTTCCAGTTTACTTTCACTAATTTCATCTGGTCATGGTGAATACCCTATTCATGAAATTTCATCCTTTTCATATAAAATAGTGTATATATACAAGATGTACACAGTTCACTGGGCAAAGGCAATAATTATAATTAGCCAGAGGGCGACTTTTATTTACAATGGCTACTTTCGTCCTTAACGCTGATTCATATCGTGTATATACTTGTGCCGATCTAGCAGCAAATGGTAAAGTAGTAATGAACTGAAATTTTTTATAACTGTTCAGAGTACCAACAAAAGAAGCATTCTCATCAGCATCATTAATAAATCCGTATAATTTAAGTGAACGAAAGATTTGGAAGAGAAAATATTATTATTTTCGATACAAATAATATGAAACCAATCTTGCCATTGTGTCTGCTCGAAGAAAATATATTATTCTAATCTCTCAATATCATATTGAAGGTGGTTTAGCTAGATGGATGGACATAAAAGCATTTTCTGCCTTCCAAAAGTCTACCAATAAAGTTTACGTGAACGTATTAAAAGAAAAACATCGATTATTATTATTATTGCCACTATTATTAGTGAATGTTGTTATTATTTTTTATTTCTCTTCGCTTCTCTCGCTCTACATATGTATATGTATGTTTTTATAAATAGGTTCTTACCCACCCGCTAATCATGGCTTTTATACACGTCCCTATATAATGTCCATACGTACATATGTTTGCATACATGTGTGTGTACATAAACTAATATTAATAATAATAATAATATTGTTATTAATTTCTTTTTGCTCTTCGCACCACGTATGTGTTTGTGCCCACCAGTCCATTTCTCCAACACAAGCTTCCTTTTTCTTTCTTTCTCTCTCGGCCTTCCCCTTTTTTCTCCCTGTTCATTTTTCCTTGTAATTCTTCGTCTTCTTCCACTTCCTGCGAATGCAATGGACAGGAGTAATTTTCATTAAGTTGAGAAAAAAACGTGAAGTAGAAAAATCTACGGAAGAACGGAGCGAAATAGAATAGCAGAGAAATAATATCAAAACGATATTTATTATGGACGTCCGCGTATATATTAATATACATACATGTACGCATTTTTTGTATTACTAACTACAAACTCGGGTCGCATTTTACCATCCTCGCTCCGTTCAATTTGATGAGGACCATGATGATGGTGAGTTTACAACTGTTATACTTATTATTATTATTATTATTATTATTATTAAAGAGAAAGAAAGAAGAAACAAGTTAACAATAGAAAAAAGCGAAGGTAGCGAAAGGAACTACTTGTACTCCTACCCCAATATAATAGCCAGACTTCTCTCTATCTTTATTTAGTTAGTTATCCCGCGAGGGTCTAGTAGCTGCCTTTTAAGCTAAATATGGAACCACTATAGTAACAATAATAACATCATCGGATGAAGAGGAAAGTTGCAGAATATCCTCAGCTCCCTTCTCTCTCTCTCTCTCTCTTACCCTCTAACAAAAACAGTCAGCGCTTTCATGGACGACGACGATGCTGATGATGCCCTGCCACACGGCTCCTCAAAAAAAACACACACACACATACATAAATGCATGCCTCTTTTTCGTACACACACACACAGCGGCGGAAAGGCAGTGTGGCAAGTGGCAACTGGCAAGAAGGAGCAGCATAATAAATACATGTTTTGGGGGCAACGTCGTTGTCATAATACACTGTAAAGTGGATTTCATATTTCAACACAAAAATGCTTATAATATGCACCACACATACATACATGTAGACAATGATATTAAGTCGGGTACACAAAAACTTCACTAGTGCAACCATTACCCGGCAACTAATACACGAATCAACTATGTATCATAACAATATATGAGGGTATCATACATCTATCCACGGAATATAACATGTACTCGGGCACCTACAGAATACAGAGATATGAAAAGAATTGAGAGAGAGGAGAGAGAAAAAATAAAGGGCAATATATTTCTTGAGTCGATCAATATCTCCGATGGCCGTCCACTATTTTTTCCCTCTCGTCGTATTATTTTTTTTTTGTTAACTCTCCTTTTCCTCCGTCTTCTTGGTGGACTTCTCTCTCTTACAAACATAACTTTGAAAATTGTGCGATGAGAAGAAGAATATGATACGTTCTTGTATAATTGGACATATAACAAGGAGAGCTTGGCGGAGAGACAGAGGAAACAAGAAGAAGAGGACGAATAAAAGCTCACGTATTATTTTTGATTCTTTTCTTTACTCTGCAATACTCCATTTACTTTTTTCTTGGATCATTTCTACTTTTTCTTAAGAAGTTAAGCACTCATAGGCAAACGAGAGAGAGAGAGAGAGAGAGAGAGGTACATTGGTGATGGTAATGGCGGCATTCTTACGTCGACTATTCTACACCACGATACGTTTCTTGCTAAGTTTTCTGTTTTCTCCCATATCTCATCATTCTCTCTCTCCTTCTCGCCTGCTCTCGTCTTAATAAACATGTATTTCCCCAAAAAAAATCTACTGTTTTCTTTCTCCTTTTCTTTTTTCTTTTCTTTGAGAAATATTGAGCTCTGACTAGAATTGAAATAAAGGTAACCTTTCAAAATAGTATAAGCCAGGGATACATGTACAACCATAACTGGAAGTTAGTCGCCATTACTATTATTATTATTACATTTTTGTTTTTACCCGGGAATGATGAAGGACAGCTTTTTTTTCAACGGGAAAGCAATTCCAAGAAAAAGAATAAGATGAAGGAGGCGAAAAAGAGAAAGAATATAAAAAACAAAACAAGCAGACGACTTTTTCTTTCCAAAGATGGCTGGGAAATCGACAAGGACAACAACAAGAGGACAGTAGATAATGATGGCTCTAGGTCTCTGCTTTCGATATTATGACGTAACATGTATGTACGTGCACTATTTTGTGTGTGTGCAGTTTACGACAGATCACGTTGTGCACACTTTCATTCACTTGCACACACACACACACACACCAAAATAGGTGGTCCGTCAGTC
Organism: Callyntrura guangdongensis; assembly: GCA_027744295.1. NCBI lineage: Eukaryota > Metazoa > Arthropoda > Collembola > Entomobryomorpha > Paronellidae > Callyntrura > Callyntrura guangdongensis. Next base: position 18,798 of record JAHZNB010004174.1, read on the forward strand.
TCCGTGTAGGGTAGCCTTAAAGAAAGCCAGCTAGAGAGCGAGAAAAAGTAAAAGTCTCAAGAAGGACAGAGAGGTCTGCTATTAGAAATGGAAAGTATACAATGCCGTATTATGAATAGGTGCATAATATGTGGGGACCAGTGTGGTGAAATATTGCCACCGCCGTACATTACATACATATCCTTTGATATTTCTTTGATATCTGTCCACCCTGAGCGATAATGTGTTTCGTCTCAACAAGGAAAACGGGATGCTGCTGCCGCTACTGCTGCTGCTGCTCAAATGCCTTATACAAGTATAACAGGAAAGGCTTTACCCTATAAAAATCATACATCAAACTCTTAACTTTGAGTTTGAGGTTTTTCCCTCGCTGTTCTTCGCTTTCCTTCACGAGAAAATCATCCTGATGTGATGATGTTAACGATGTTTCTCATGAAGATGGTGATGATGATGGGGACGGTGACTATGAAAGGCAGTGGTGATGATTTTCATCACCGTAGAAATATGGAGGCAGGTCTCTCTTTTTCTTACTGCAATTTTTATATTTCAGATGCAGCTCTAGATTTTTCATTATTATTACGCCGTATTATTCTCGCTATTACCGGGACTGTTTTCTATAAACTGCCGACTATAATATATCAGAGGAGTGTATCCACGCGTTACCACACTTGCTTCTGTCTAACCTTCGTGTATAAATGTACTTTTATACACACGTCGGCCCTGCCTGATGCTTACATACTTATCTCATTTTATTTTGGAAAACTAGCCACTAGCAAACTAAAAACTACACACGCTGTTGGCCAAGTCCAAATTCCCCCTTTCCGTCTCTCTCCCTAATTTTCTTACATACCTAGTTAGCTTTAGCTAAGTTTTGGTGTACCCCACCGGTCTTCACTTTTTGTAGAGTTTTGAAAGCAGGAGAGAGGAATGAAAGACGGTGTATGTAAGAAAGTGTGAAGAATAACGTCTTTCTCTGTTTGACTGCAAGAGCACAGCATTAATAAGGAACATCATCATTATCACCATAGTAGTCGACGTCGTCCTCGATGCTGTCGTCCACTTGACATATCGAAGGCGATAGCTGTGAGTGTTGCAACTGTATCACAAAAATATGATGAGTAGTATACCTACCATCAGTGCATGAGCTAAATTGTGAAAGAAAGATCCAGAGAGAGAGAGAGAAAAAAAAAGAGAAAAAGCATAAGCAAAGAGATCTTTCCTGTGCTGCTGATGGGTTGTTACATTCAATATCATTTTACGATGAAAAAGAAAAGAATCCTGGCTCAGATACACTTATTGCATTTAGGTAGACAACATACAAAGCACATCTTACGATGACGACGAGAAATGAGCAAAAGTGTGCAAGCTTTTAGCTATTTTTCCTGGCCACACAAACAACACACTACCAACAACATGATATATACAAGAGACCCTAAATTTCACACATTTCATATGATGATGATGATGATGATGATGATGTAGGAAATATTGGGAAAACAACCATATATGGATGAAAAAAGCAAGAGAGAGAGTGTGCATGGATGAGAGATAAGTCATTCATAGATCCATGTACATATTATATCGAAAAAGTGGTATTTTCTCAATTTTTGTCATCTTTCTCATTTCCTTCTTGCTATCCTCGACCTCCTCCACGGAGTCTCCTCCTCTTAGTCTCTCCCTCTTGCCGTTCTCGACATGTCGTCTCATTTCAACTCCCTTTTTCTCCACTTTGGTTTGCCGTATAGTAGTGGTGGACATTAGTACATTAGTTTCTTAATATCCCTCTTTTCCTCTGGATATCCGTGATAGTCGGTATATATGGGGCATATTGTGATGATAATAGCAGCAGGAGCAGAGTAGCAACAGCAGTAAAAATATCCAAACTGCGGTCTGCCCTCTTCATATACACAACAGTACAATTTTTTGTTGATTTTTTATTTTTACTTATTTATTTTTTCCCCTTAGTTTTGCCTGCGCAGGGGACGCTCAGACAGTACAAAATGATAAAAACTAATATAATTCCTAATATAATATGGTTTTAGGAAAATTGTTGTATGTACACCTAATATTCATGTTGCTCACACCTTTTCCAGTGTGTACTCTTTAAAAATATGTGTTTCGAGCCGAGTTTCTTTCTTTCCCTTTGCGGCCAATATTTTACCTCAGAAAATAAATTTGCCATTGTGATACATACATAAGTGACGACATATGTTGGTTTGATACCTAGTAAGTTTAATAAATTTAATACAAAAAATAATAATAAATAATAATAATAATACGTTGACAATGCGATGATGACGGCATGGAAGATGATGAGTATCATCCACTATAATGATAATAAAAATATTAATAATAATCGTCTCTGTGTTCACATCTCGGCAAGTTTATATACGATGAAAGGCAGCCACAATGTTTTCACTTTTCCTAGGACTTGGCGGTTGTTGTTGTTGTTGTGCTATAGTGATGGTGAGTACCGCAGAGAAACGTGGGGCTTTATAATGACAATAATTATTTCTTTATAATAATAAGCAGAATTGGATAGGTAAGTATTATTATTGTCACAACAGAAGAAAAAAAACGACAGAATATGTCAGGTATATGAATACAATATGGATACTATACAGATACATTAGGTATATGTACATAATTATTTCACGGTGTGACACACTGATTTGGTCAATTTTTCACAGTATAGTAGTTCCAAAGTGGTAGGAAAAATTATAACGACAATATAGCTAACGGTCACTGCTGCTGCTGCTGCTTCCCCGTCATTTTGCTTTTTTTCCAAGTAAAACGCTTTTTCCTTCCCTCCTTGTCTACCATGTAGATGGTCTCGTTAGCAAGGATGAATGTTCTTTTATGTGTCCAACTAGCCACTCTCTTCTCTCTGTAGATATATGAACAGAGTGCGTGTGTATGTCCATCTGTGTAGTGTAGTGTAGAATTACTTAGAACACACACATTCAGCCATTTTCATTACATTTATATATGAACCGTAGGAAAATGTCATATATCATAATTTTACACAACTTTCTGCAAATCTTTTCCCATCTTCCTTCTTCGTCTTTTTCGTCGGCGTCTTCTTCTTCCTTTATTTTTTTCAGTTTATTCGATTAGAATCGGTCGGCTGCATCCGCTAGTCCTTATACCGCTATTATTATTAATATTAATAATAATAATAATAATAATACGTAATAATAATAATAATAATAATAAAAATATTAATAAAGATAATATTCCATCCTTCTCCTGCTCATGCACACTCTTCTGACTAACCACTGCAATATAACCAGTATTAGGTATATGAGTGTGCAACCATGCACCTCGGGTATGCATTAATGCCGGCTTTTAGTTTTCTCTCTGGATTACGCGAACCCGTCTGCCACTGATACCTTTTTCGTATTTTTTGGATAATCAAGAAAAAGAAACTGAAAATGTAACGCGCATCCCATCTCTTTCTTTCCTTGTCCTACTGCACAGTAGAACCGCTAAGCATGTTGGAATCGTAAATGATTCTTTGGAAAAAGGATTCCTTACTAATTTTTTTTTCCTTGGTAGCAAAAAGTTCGTCGAAATATGTATTTGGAAAATAGACGGTTACATTTTTCCTCTCGTGGCTGTCTTCTTCTGTCGTCAGCACCTTGTGAAAAGAAAACTTGCTTCTTTACTTTTTAAATTGCTGGAAATGCACACGTATACCCTGAGTGAAATGTACCTGTGATACGGGTGATAACGACAAGGCGATATTTTCTTTACAATGTTACTTACCTTGTCGTTTGACTTGTTCTTCCTGTATAAAAGACAGAGTCACGCGGGTAATTTTACCAAGTCATGTTTTGCCTGCAAAACAAGGTTTTTCGATCTGCGTTGTGAGGAAAAAAATAAAAAATTTCCTCTCTCTCTCTCGCTCTCTCGCCTCCACTTTCACACACAAGCACACGCATACAAAGACAAATATATTTTATGCATTTTATACATTTTTGTTGGCAACTGTGTTGAAAAATGGAGCTCTTGTTAAGTATTCGCCTTCCTGGGAAACGAAAGCACACACGCGTTACTTACTACATTTGTTCTGATGGTGTTTGTTGTTGTAAGCAAAGTTTGAAAAGGGAAAATGTGAGCATATTTTAGTTTTTTCCACTTTATCGATTGGAAAAGCCTTTGAAATTCCATTATCACCAAATCTAAATTGAAAAGCAGTCGGGATATACTCACGTCTTATATACATGCATAAGTCATAAACATAACTATATACATATGTACATTCTGCTAAGTTGTCGTCCGTCATAGTGTAATATATGTGTATGTCATGTACACTTTCCTGGAAAATGGTGTATGTGTACCAGGTGAAATGAAAAACAAGAAGCCACCAAAGTCCACTAAGAATTTGTAACAATATTATATATGCGCTTTTCTCTCTCTCTCTCTCTGCCCCTCTCTAACAAACTTATTCCAATGAAAAAAAGAAGTTTAGAAATGAAGTGTGTGTAGTTTTCATTGTCTCTCTTTCTCTCTCTAAAAATTGCTAAGGTTTCCTTCCACACACACACATACCAACCTATTATAATTCTAACCATCATCGGATGACGCTTATTAGTAGGAATAAAGTGAAATGACGACAACAACCGTCGACGTGCAAAAGTAAATAAAAACGTATAATCAGTCATACTATTACGACCACAACTACAACAACTGCTGCTGCTGCTGCTGCTGCTACTACTACCGTATATAATAACGAAGAAAGTAGTCAAGTCAGCAGAAGTAGTGGTGTATATGTGTGCACTGCAAGGCCAAATTTATAAAGAGACACAAAACAAATGTGTATAAAACGTGTTAACTCAAAATGAATAATCCCTTTTACACTCGTGTCGACAACAGCATTATGCATTCCTCTCTCTTTTTTCATTAAAAGCACGAACTTTGCTTCACAACTTTTTTTGTTTGCGAGTTTAACACTACCCCCACTGCCGCCGCCACCGCCAAGCAATCCTTTCTCTCTACTAAATGTCACATTACATGCCTGTTTAAATGTAAAAGTAAAACAGGTAATTTCATCTCGTTGTTGACAGCAGCAACAGTACTATAACTCTAAAACAAAACTACACACACCCGAGAAAACATTAAGTATTTACTGAAGTATTTAAAAAAAGTTACTATCTCTAAAATGTACGTATTATGCATACGCTTTCGTTTGACGTCTTATTGGTCTAATCTCTCGTTCCTTTGCATATTCTCACTTTCCTTGTTTGAGTTTCCCGGACAACTTTTTGCTTTGTTTTTTTACTCGTATGCCTGCGTGTCTTTGTTTTCGGTCAATGCTCTGTCTTGTTCTCGTCGCCAATTTACTTTAATGTTTTTTACACTCTTTATTGCTCCTAATGATGGTAACCGTTTTGTATGTGCCGTTTCGTTTTATATTGTGCTGTTGTGTGTATTGTGTATGAAGTCATTTTGCTAGTTTAATCTGTTTCACTGTACTTTTGTTCATTTTGAACGCAGTTTAACGAGGAGGTCGCTGTAAATGGCACAGTTTTCGGAGGGATATTGTTGCCTGGGTTGGAAGACGGTAGTACACGAGGAGCTTCTTTTTAGGCCATTTATAGGTAAATAAGTTGTACTGTTTAGGCTTCACTTTGAGGTTTATGTGGCATACATTGTTGGTTGCTAGGAAAGACAAAAAAATTAAATGAAGCCCTACACAACGTCAGGATTTGTAATGAGATAAGGGCAAACGGAACTGTATTTATGGTCGTGGTAATTACACTGATGATGCCGTACGCAAAGACGATTAGGAAAATTAGAAGTTTGCAAAATCAGGGATTTTGGAGGAGCTATAGATATTTTCTCATTTAAACTGTACTTTTGTATGAAACTTGCAAATGGATAAATAAAAAGCAGAAAAGTTACTCGCGTTGAAATTTAAATGTAAAGAAATAATTTTCCCTGGGCTATATATTCTCTACATAATGATGTTTAGGATTATTTGTGTCAACACTTGTTTGCATCCACATCATCGTCCATTTGTAATTTGCACTGATCCAACAAACGGATAGACTAGACAAAATATTATGGAAAAAAAAAATAATCGAGCTCGAGCTACGAGCTCTTACACCACTCCTCACACTCCACTCAGCACTCGGCATGCCTGGCTAGGTACAAAATGTGTCAGTCCTAAAATATCCACACGAACCGAAACCAATACATATTTCAACGTCATAATCCGCCTCAGATTACAAACGGTCGTTCAGCTGGATTTTTTAGAGGCATTGGATAATGCTATATTGAAACCTGTTTGTTGAAATAGTGCTTTTGAAATGATAGAAAAATTAATGGCTGGCAGACTAGATGGTGGCATTTTAGTTCAAAAAGGACAAGGGAAGCTGGGTAATAATGGCTACACAAATGCAACCTTTTTATATCATCAGGTTTGAAGACAAACCTACACACACACCGGTATATTTATCAACAAACTCAGACACATCCAAAAGAGAATCAGCGCCACTACCACCACCACTACTCATACTCCAACTCTTATAGTACGACTAGTGTTACAAACATTTAAAGTGAAAACAATATCATGATAATATAGCAGCAACATTTTTATCATCACCGTTTTATAGCAGTGTTGTAGAATACAAAGTTATACACATAGCCCGCCAGTCCACACATTGCTACGCCATTGCTTCATATATTAGATAGATGGATAATCCAGCTGAACTAATAACCAGTTTATGAAAATGGATGGAAGAGCGAGACGGTGTGACTATTAAATGTATCTTTGTTGTGTTTTATCTACTATCATCCTCTCACCGTGAACTAAAATCTTGCCTGCTATTCTCCGACATTTTTTTCTCTGTACACGCCTATAAAGTGTATAAAGTATGCGAGTTTGAGGCATTCAGAGAGAGAGAGAGAGGCGGCGATATAAATAGAGAAAAAGAGAATGAAAATTTCTCCATCCGATTTCCCTTTCTCGCCGCACATCAATACGCCATAACGCGTGGTAGTATTACTAATAGTAGTAGTAGGTGTAACACTCCTCTACTAAAATTCATTTTAAGTACGTATCCCACATCATCATAATGTAAGTATTTTTCTTCGCATGTAGTAGTACGTGTGTGTTTATCCATGGTAAAAGATGAGTATGCCTCTGCAACTAGAACACAACTAGGTATCTTTCGTCTCTGTAGGGACATTCATCCTTCATAGCTAATATATGCAAACGTAAATGTACTGCTTAATGACTAAAAACTGCAAATAAGTTAGCACGAGCCTTGTAAACAGTAAACTGCATACATTTTATACCCAGTAATATATACACACACGCCTCCACCACCGCGGCTTGGCGAACTAATGGGGAACGGTGACTGGGAAATTGAGTAAGTGAACAAAAACACCAACCACCGCTGCCACCACCACCGCCATCATCATCATCGTCGTCTCCGGCAAAACTTGAACGCAATACACATGATGCTGATGATGAAGTGGTCGCCGCCGCCACCACCGCGTTGTCGTGTGGAGCTGGTGTAACACGCTGTATTTATGCAGTATGCATGATATCGTGCTCGTGCAGAAGGTGATGTGCCTGTCATATAGATAGGCAGTCAGATAAAAGGATGTACAAAACCCGACAGAGAATGTTGGACCAGTGATGATAGCAAGTAGTATGATTTGGCAATATATACTCTTCTCATTAAACTCATAAAATTGTATTTAAACATGCTTTACGTTAATTCATTCCTTTTCAAAGTGTGCACGTTTCCCTCTCCTTCCTCTCTCTCTCTCTCTCTCTCTTAATGTATGTATATATTCTGTGTGTAAGCATGTTTAATAAAATTTAGCAGCGACAACCCCATCATCAGTGCACTCACACAGAATATATGTGTGTATGAGTTGAAAAGATTAAAGTAACTCTTTGCAAGAAGAGAGTAGAAAGTAGAAAGTGAAAATGCAGCTTAAACACGGAGTTTTACCTGCATCATTTTCCAAATAAATTGTCTTCATGCCTCTCTTCCCTCCTCTCTCTCTCTCTCTCTCGGTATGTATATAGCGGAAAGTTATACGGAGAAATTGAGAGAGGGGCAAGCAAGAAAGTAGTAAGGGTAAAAGTACGTAGGTAGTGACAGAGCGCGGGGTTCGGGTGGTATCATCAAGCACAGCGCATCAACGCGCAAATGAATGGATGTCCTATTTTCCGTTTGCGTTGTTCTCTATTCTATCCCTCCTCTGCACATTATCTATGACTCTCACTCGCCTTCTCTCTCCTTTTGTGTACATTTAAAACGGCAGACAAGATAATATGATCATATGACAGTGACGGTGATGATAATATGTTGAATATACGTGGAGGACACCACACACGATAAAATGTAAAACGGTTTTGGAAAGAGAAAACGGTTTTGGAAAGAGAGAGAGAAAGAGAAACAGCGTTCTAAAAAAGGTTGCTTCGTTGCCTGTTCCAAAGGAAAGGAAGAGAGAGAGAGAGAGAGAGAGAGAGAGCATGGTCGGTCGTTTAAAAATTCTTGCCAAATTTCCCCATTACCTTCCTATTAAATAATCAACTAATGACTGTCGTCTATTTCGTGGTAAGGTTTTAGGAATTAAATGCATGCCTGCTCTTTATTTTTTTTCCAAATTGCATATTAGCCCGGAAACTCATTTATGTAAAATCATTATAGGCAAAAACTGTTAAATCTGAAAGCACGTATATAACCCAACCTGTATTAGTATGTAGCAAGTAGCAGCAGTCCACAAACACCAAATGACTTTATGGGTACGTTGGTCGGTTGGTATTTTGTCTTTGTCCTGGCGGCACCACGATACGCATCCACCCCGGCAGCTCACAACATGCACATAAATATCTATGTATTCTGCTGAACCATTTTTGAATTTTTTAGGTATACGATGTAGTCCAACTTTTATTCATCATCTACTTGTGTGTGTATGTGTCGACTGTCGACTGAAGAAAAGAGGAAAACTAGTGACTGAAAAATTTTAATGTATTACCATCATGCATGCGATATCTTAAAGGGCATGTACGTACGTACACTCTTAGTTTCTCCGTACATATACGTCATGCACACAAAAACATGGTCGTGAAAGAGAGAGAGAGAGAGAGAAAGGACAAATACCAGAGGAGGAGTTTTCTTCACCAACATAATTTTCAGCAGTTTGCAAGTGACTGCTTTTAAAAGTAAGAAGAGTGGAAAAGGTTTAATGTTTTTCGACTATGTCGGTAGTTATACGTATATCCCTCCAGCATATATCTATACCAAATACTCATACGGACGAACGGATGTACATAGTGGTCGTATAGTATATTATATGGCTTGCTTGAATGTGTCTGAGGAGAGAGAGAGAGAGAGAGAGAGCAACTCACACACAGACTTGTTTTGATTGCTGATTACTAGCGATTGGATACCAGAGAGCCATTACAACCGAAACGGTCACATTGCAATGCTGTGCCGTTACTGCTGCTGCAAATGCATGGTTTAGACTTTTGGTCCCCCTATCTCCCTTTCCCTTCATTCACTCTGCTTGAAATTTCCTTATTATTATTATTATTGTTATTATATACAAAGTATAAAGCTTTCATTCAGCAAAGTGTAAGAGGACAAGTTGGTGGAAACAGTGTGGCGGCGTCGGCGGTGGTAAATAGGAAGAGTGCTACTTGTTTCTCTCTCTTCGCTTCTTCTCTCTCATCTCATTTTATTTCATCTCATCCCAAAAACTGGCCAAACTTTCTAATTTCTACAGTTTCCCTAAAATTTATGTTCTGTTAGAGATCCATTTAATGCTTTAATACATACATACGCGTACATACATGCATTCACACAACGTCATCATCGTCATCTATAATAATTATTATATTATACATAGATACATAACCAACATATATGTATACCGATACGCGCAGCATACCATATTATTATAGTATCTCCTACACAACGACAGCTATATTACTTATCGTGTGTGTAAATATATATGTATGTGTTAGTTTGTATGTTATAAAATGAGCGTCGTCCTCCTATAACACACAATTTCAGTTTTTTTTCCTCCTCTCTACTGCTTTTGTTGCAAACAACCCTCGGAAAATTCTGTCGAGACCAAATTCACAATCACACTCATTCTGACTTGCTGTTGAAAACAAGCTAGAAGGAAAAGTAGTCACAGAGAAAGAGAGTAGACAGGCCTCATGGATGATTTCAACAACAGGAACAGCGCGTTGTGGCAGCGTACGTATAATGTGGACGTACGGATTTCACTATTTACGAATATACAAACAATAACGTGTATGTGCACTTTTACTCCCACCATCATCGTCATCATCATCAAGTTCCACCACCATACAGCCCATTGATTATTCTTCCTTGTTTCAACGCAAAATGACTTTCATGCATGTAATTTATGGCCAAACGTATCAAAGTCAGACATTCATGCAATCATACATACATACATAATATTATTTTGTACATACAATATATATAAATACACAAGCATGCATACCATTAATGGAGGATTTCTTCGGTTTGCACATTTACACATGACTACGTACATTTTTAATATTGTTTAATGGCATTATTATATATGGACAAAGGGAATACGAAAAAAATTGATGGGAGCTGTGTATTTACCTACATATTAGGTATAGAGGTACACACACATTAATTTTTGTGGTGCCTACTTGATAGGATAAGTATAATTTTACAGTGTATATAGCGACAGAGAGAGAGGGAGGGAGGGAGAAAGAGATATCCTCAGAGTCTACACATATACAGAGTTTTGTACAATTATATTAAAAGATGGACGGACCCTAGTTCCCGAGACATTACACAGCAACAGCGATAACACTTAAGCATGCATGCATGGCTCTCTCTCTCTCTCTCTCCTCTCTCATATATTAATATTTCAGATATTAGATTGGACAAAGTTATCTGATTATAAATCCTCCTTTAACAACAATAATAATAGTAATAATAATACATGCACAGTCATGGTCTGATTGTTAGTCATCATAATCAGAAGCAGCCGCGGCAGGAGCATCGTTGCATAAATATATTTTCCAGGGCCATTTCACTATTAGGTAATAAGACTACAAGGAGGAAAATTTCTGTGAAATCAGAAAACGATCCGTTCATTTTCCCTTCTTAGAACAACAATATCATCATCAGAAACTTACATAAATACAAGGGCATCCAATTTTGTGCATGAAACTTGCCGAGAAATATATTAACTTTGTAAAAACTTTGACAGCACATTGTTTTTCAAGTTGCATACATATGTAAAAAAAATTCAAGCGAATGCAAAAAAAATCATGTCTCCGACATTCCAATAACCTCTACGACCACGACACGACAATGTGATGAGAATGCATGGACATAAATAAAGAGGCAAATGGAAATTTCCATTTTGCTTGTCGACAAATAAAGGGAAAATGAGAACCGCTTATAAAATTCTTTCCCCGCCCCCCTCCACAAAAATCTTATTTTCTTATCATGGCTGTTTTATGATGACTAGTAATTTGTGCAATAAAAATATCCTGATTGAAAAAAATTGAAGTTTTATTTTTATACTGAGCTGACGTACGTATAAGTACTATGTTTTGATGTTCCTCACAAAGAAAGACAAAATCTATTCAGTGGTTTTTTTTTTCAATATTCCTCGGGAAAGAAAAGATTGGCGGAGAAAATTACAAGACCAAGCCAGAGTACACACAGTGTGTACACAGTCCGCGTCTGTTTGGGAAACAAGATAGTTGGAATATTCAAAAAGGACGACAAAGACAAAACACGTAATATATATATACAAACACACGAGCTCCTACTCGGTCGTGGATACTACCAACTTACTATGTACATTGAAGATTGAGAAGAAATGCTAAATTGTGCTTTATGTTACACTTGAACCCAATTGAACGAACTTTTCTCTCTCTCTCTCTCTCTCGCTCTCGTTGTCTTCTTCGTCTTTTTCCACCCATATACATTGATAGATAAGGTGGTAGATGAAAGTGAAAAGATTTACCTACTTCCCAGAGGCACAATACAACTAAACCGTCCTATCTGTTCCACTAAACGATAATAATATAGATATAAAATGGGAAGTCTCATGACCGACAAGGGAACAAGTAGTGAAAATGTGCATATATCTACCTAATGGTGTACATGCTTGATG